>VDFB02039468.1:0-29247 GCA_007258455.2 Sequoia sempervirens
GGAGATTGTTGGAAATATGTGCCTCAAACAATACAGGCTGAAACCTCCATTAGAGCCAAGTCAATGTGACATCTTCATTGTCTGGCCGACTAGCAGCTTGATTCATTCTGGTTTGTACAGGTCGCTGTGACCTTGTAGATGTCTTGCCGAATGTTGTCATTGTGGAGCTATCGCTATGACAAGGAGTCTTCGGTATGACCTCTTAGCACTCAGGAGATCTCTGACCGACAAGCCATTCAATCGTCTATCAGGGAGATTCATGGCGACCACGGGCTTCAGGGTAGCTTATAGCGGCTCGGTGAGAAGTCCCAGCGAAGTGTTAGAGTCTCGCCGACAGTATGTTACATGTTGGTCTTCGGTGTAACACTAAGGTCTCGCTAAGAAGTCTCAGCGAACAATGAATGTCTTGCCAACAGGAATACATTTGATGTCTTCGCCATAACATAAGAGTCCCGATGTGACGTCTTAGTGATAGATGAAAGTCATGCCGACGGGGACACACTCGGGAGTCATCAATGTAACACTAAGGTTTCGTTATGAATTATGGGCGATATGAAAATGTCTCACCGACGGAGGCTCAAGTGTTAGCTATCGGAGTAACTCAAAGCGGTCGGGGAAAGGTCTTGGCGAGACTGTTAAGTCTTGCCGATAGCCGATGGCTATCAGGGTAACCCAAATGGTTTGGGAAGAAGTCCCGGCGAACGCTGTATGTCTCGCCGATGATGAGGGTTCTTCGGTGTAGCTCTTGTCGAATGGTGGTCTCAATGTAACTTTGTGATCTCAGAGAAACCTCTCGGCGAAGGTGTTAAGTCTTGGCGACTATTCAATGGAGCCCGATATGACTTGTGACTTCGGTATAACCTTTGGTGGCTCGCTATGATCTCCTAGCGAAAGTGATAGGTCTGGGCGACTGCTTGGTGTTTCGGCGTAACACATGAAGCTCGATGGAACATCTTGACGACTACGGTAACTCTTGGCGATACCGATATGAAGGTTATGTGGCATCGGCGAGACACTGTTAGTGTCTCACCGAGATACCAACATAGTGCGAATTTTGTTGACCGAGTAAGACCGTCCTATGTGGAGTCTCGTGGACCAATAGGAGAAGCTAAATTTGAATAGTTGGAAGGAAATTGGTTGTGATGGTTCTGTGAGGAAGTTTGACAGATAGGGAACACCATGGATATACTCTGTGATTGTAGATTGTAATCGGTTGGTTGAAACGACAGGTTGTTGAGTGATTGTATCAGTGGATGAATTCTATTCTGTAGACTGTAACATGAAGGTTCCTGAAACAAATTGTACATGGTGAATGTTGCTGTAAACAGACATTAGAAAGATAAGTCTGAAACTTGTATGTAAACTTTATTACTGTAATACAAAGTGACGTCTCTTGGTGTGGTGGGTTTTTCTCCTGTAAGGGTTTTCCCACGTATATCTGGTGTTCTTGTGTGATTGTCAAATACTCTGTTTCTGTTATCTGCTTCCTAGTGCATCTTAATTGATTGTAATTATAAATTTTAAAGTGTATCTGCATTCTTTCCTGAGGTATTGACGTTAGGAGAATTGTTTTCCGCATCTAATTTTCCTTACAATTAGATGTATCATTGAGGTAGGTAGATGGATAATAGATGATTGGATTTTGATGAGGGGTGGAAGGATTAGATTAGGATTTGGTTAAAATGGTATTAGGTTGAAAAAGGGGATTTGATTAAGATGATGATGAGGGATGAATATTGATGATGATAATGAAGGATGGATTAAGGATGATGGTGGATAGAGGATATTAGGACCAAAATTAATGATGAAAGTGGATAGGGATTATGGAGGATGATTAGGATAATGATTAGGACCTCAAATGAATTGGGAAAATTAGGTTTAGGGTCTTAAATGAAGGATTAGGGGTGAATTAGGGGATGATTAGGACAAGATTGAATTATAGAGGATTATGATGGGATGATTAGGATAAGGTGATTAAGGAGAAGGGAGAATATGATGAAAATGGATGTTAAGGGTGATAAGGGATGGTTGTGATGAGATGGGGGTGATTAGGATTAGAAGGGGTGATTAAGATGAAAATAGTGGATTAGGATGGGATGATTAGGATTAGGTGATCATGATGAAAAGGGATGATTAAGATGGTATGATTAGGATGTGGAGGGATGATGAGGATCAAAAGAATTGGATGAAGTGAAGGTTTTTCTTGCTTGACTAGGAGATAGTATTAAAAGGACACAAATAAACAAAGTGGCCAAGTTTGATGGATTTTTGCAGTGTATGTTCAATCCTCAGCCCCTTGGCTGATTCATTTTTCATGGGTATTTCACAAGAAGACACTTTAATCACTTGCACAAGCCTAAATTATTCAAGTGGGATTATAGCTTAGTGTAGGCCCACCACCCAAGCAAGATTGGGTTAATACTCCTTGATACTTGGGTGAAGCGCTCTTTCTTGTGAAGGAGGATAGGTAGAAATATAGTGGCATAGTGTCGTCAACAGACACCACAGGCTCACCTTCTCTCTCTCCTCGAGAACTATTGTAGTTCACCATGAGGATTTTTATCTCAACCTAAGGGAGTATGTGGTGAGTAACTTCAGGTATGATCTGCATCCCTTGCACCACACTAAGCTACGATCAAAAGGTATTAATCTAGGATACACAAGGTTGCTAGGGAATCCTCTATATACTTCAAGGGTACGTGAGGACCAAATCCATAGATGAAAGGGAACAATGTCAAACAACTAGGAGGAGAGGGTAACCCACTTTCCACCTTCACTTCTCCAAGGTATAAAGTTCTTGGAGGATTAGCACGATTGACAAAATTCCACTTCCAAGAGAGGTGTGTTTCTCACCTCTCGCTCTTTATACTCCGCCAAAACATGAGAGTTGGAGTCATCCCATAGGGTGATGAAATCCCTAAGAAGGCCCCCTAAAAGGAATGATCCAAGTGTTTTTGATCCCCAAGATCACACAAAGTGCAAGGGGAAAGCATACAAATGTTGGGTTCCTTGGGATAAAAAGAAAAAGAGTAAGTGGTGTTTTTAATCCTTAAGATCACACTAGGTGCAAGAGGAGAGCATACACACCACTTGCTCAAAGAAACATCAAACAAAAGTTCATTAACCTTAAGAAACGAAATGTGCCTAGATTAGTGAAACAAAGAAAATCTTGGACAAATGAATCTACAAGAAAATGTTAGTCATTTGATGATTTTTCCTTTGATGATCGATTTCAAGCTGTAAAAAAAGTGGTTAGATGATGAGATGATAAAAATATATATTGTTAGCATGAAGATAAGCATGGATATGTGATTATTTGTGCCTTAGATGAGCATTAGAGACTTGCAACATGCATTAGTATCCAAAAATAGAGATTAGACCTGTAAAGAACAATTGAAAGAAGAATTAAAGATGCATTCTAAAACCCAAGCACAATTTTATAGATAAAGCTACACTTCTATTAAAACAAAGGTTCCATTTTGTGAATAGAGGTGTAGTTTTGCAAAATGAGCCAAAAAGATAGCTTTCGAGGGTGAAAATTTGATGTTTATCAAATACCCAGTTGAGGAAACAACCTGAAAATTCATCCCCACAAAATTGGTTTACAATTCCAGTGAGGAAGGAAAATTGCAAAAAATGCCCCCATGCAAAATATTTTGGTTTTTGGGGGTTCGAACGAACATTTATTTAGTTGGCGAACCCATTAAATGTTAGGTCCCACATTTCCGAAAAAAAAGGAAAGGGTTGTGGAAAGGGGGTTCGCTCGAACCCCTCTTTTCTCCCCTTCTCCCCCTTTAGCACCAAAAAACTCTAGAATTTTTCCCTTCAAAGCTCAAGTTGAGGATGAAAATGGAGGAGACTTCATAGACCCAATTGGATGATGGTAGTGCTTTCAGAAACGAGCTATCCAACAAATATAATTTTAATATGTTTTGGTTTTATTATGTATTTGTTTTTTTAGTTTGATTAAACATAGATTTTTCACCGAAAATCAAGCTCTCCGTTTGACGTGGAAAAATAGCAGATTACCATTTTTTTTTTGAAAAATATCAGTGCACTAGATATTGATTTCCTTGATCCAAGAAAAAAAATTTGAATTTTGATACATACAAAAAAAGTTATGTTGTATACAATCTGCCTGTGTTTGAATTGTAATTGGTTTGACTTCGAAACTTGATTAAGGAAAAAATATTCAATAAAACACTATGAAACCAATTTGAAGCACTATATATCATATTTACAAATCTAAATTAAAAAAAAAAAGGATTTTATCCTTCATGGAAAAAAAGTAATGTTGTATACGATGAGCATCACTCCTTAAAAATGGTGTTTACTGAAAAAAACTAGTTTTCGAAGGAGATGGAAAAAGAAGAGAAATATGATTCCAATTTTTTTGAAAAAAATATATTTAGAATCTACAATAAAAATTTCATAAATCACTAGTTTGCATCATCTTCAAATTCCTCACGGTTTGGCCGCTATAGGTGCCTGAAAGTGAAGATTTAGTTAGAAAAAATCAGTTCAGTGTCCAGTTTGGCTAAAAATTGGAAACCAGTATTGTGGGATCACCAAATGACTTAAAAATGAAATATTTAATTCCAAAAACACCTAATAAACTCCAAGCCATGTCCCATAGAATAGAGGCAACAATTTTTAATAGAGGTGCCACAATTTTGCACTTAGGTGCCATTTTGCAGAATGTTCTAGAAAATGACTCCCATAGGTTAGAAAATGAAGTTTTGGACCAACCTAGATGGGGAAATGGATAGATGAACATATTGGGGACCTAAAAACATGAATATCTAGCCAAAATATGCCCCCAAATGCAACAAAAAATGAGCTGAAAAAGGAGATCCTAGGTGACCTAGAAAGCTTGTATGAAACTCTAGTCTTACAAAAATTTAAAAATGCCTAGTTTAATCATGCAAATGATATATGAACCTGCAAAAAAAAGTGTTAGGAAAATGAAGACCTGCAAATCAAGATGTTAGAAGCCAAAAAAACCATAAATCTAGGTGAAAAGGATGAACGAAGTGCTAGAAAGAAAAGGCACAATAGTTTTGAATGTAGGCGCCTTATTTTTGAACTTAGGAACCACAAGTTTGCACGTAGGTGCCACAATCTTGCACTTAGGTTCCATTCTATGCAATAGAGGCACAATTTCATAGTGATTTCTCGAAAACGATTCCTGCAACCTCAAAACTCATAAAAACTTGAAGAAATATTAGAAAAAAGGGTGAGAAGCCACCAGGTGTTCCAAAATGAATATGGGAAAGATGAATATGAAGGTAAATAGATGAAAATGAATAAGAAATAAACACAAGAATGTTATACCTTCATAGATCCTTCCTCTTCATGGATTGAGCTCACAAGAAGCACCCATTTCTTTTAGATTTGCTCCAATGATTGAAGGGATGTGGTTGAAAATGAATAAGAAATAAACACAAGAATGTTATTGTGTGTGTGTGTGAAATATGGATCAATTTAAATGAAATCAACACATATTAATAAGACATTAAATCAAAGAAGCTGAAACAAAAGAAACAGAAATATGCAAACTGTAACAGCAGCTTCCCGAAACCGTCTTATCTTCCTCTATCTTCAGCGTTTTGTTGTTTTCCAGATAGCTCTCAGATCAGCAGACCAAGCTCAACAAAATGACAGCTAAAGAATGAGATTTAAAATGCAAAACTATGCTAAATGCAAAAGCTATGCTAAGATGAGAATATTGATGTTATGCTGAAAATGATATGATTGCAATAAACAAGATGAAAATATGTGCAACATGTGTATAAGTTGTATGTAAGTAACAAAAGCTTGGATTTGCACTGGCTTTTATAGAGTTTTTTGAAGATTTCGATTGGCTGGTTTGGTCAACGGCTATGATAATTCCTGACAGATCAAACGGTTGAAGATAGATGAGATTGAAGAGAAAATAGAAGAAAACGAATAAAGCCAGATTTTTCCATTTTAATGGAAGAGATAAGATGAGATGATTTAAAAATCATCTTTTTAGAAGAAAAAAATGGAAAGATTATGATAAGATAAATAATGAATTATCTAATTCAATTATTTATTTATGAGTGCATGTTGATTTTTCTTAAATAAATAAATATTTAAGATTAAACAGAATATCTAATTATGATTTGAAGAAAGCAGAAAATCTTTAATTAAATAAAATATTTAATTAAATTTGAAAGAATGAAATTAATTAAATAAAAGTATTTAATTAATTAGAGGAAAGTTTTTAAATAGAAAGAAAAGAGATATTTAAATTTAATTAAAAATATTTAATTAAATTCAAAAGATGATAATTAACTTAAATAAATAAAATGTATTTATTTAATTTAATCAAGTAGAATGTGGAATAATTAAATAAAATAGATCTATTTAATTATGGTGGGAGAATAAAATGAATGAATACTATAATTAAATTAAATAAATTTAATTACATATAGAAGACTTTTAGAGGAATTAATTAAATAATAAATATTTAATTAAACGTCAGGAATAATTAAATATGACCAATTTTATGCATATACATTTTGCCCCTCTTTGAAGTGATGTGTGAAACGCATTGCTTCAAAGAAAAAAATAATAGACTAAGGATAATGTGCCCTGATGCATTTTTGATATTGATGTTACTGCTGATGATGCCCCCTCGGGAGGTAAATCACGGATGATATGAAGTCTGAAAATGTGATAAAGAAGATTGGATAATGATATTCTGCCGAGGAGACAGTGATTTAGCTCCCGATAAATGATGTAAAAGATACCTCTGTTGATATGATGCCCCTTTTGATGGAGATGATGAAATGATGATGATGAACTGATAACTTTGCTTCCTGAAAAAAAACAAAGAGTAAATGATTGATAAAGTGTTTGATAAATTTGCTTTCTGCGATAGAAAACAAATAGTAGATGAATGATTTCATTTTTGATAAATTTGCTTTCTACGATAGAAAAAAAATAGTGATTGATGGTAGATCAGATTGATATGATATCGAGCTAGATAGATTTGTGTATTGGTTTGCCTAATAGGATTGATTGGGTGATATGGGTCTGTGATATGATGCACTAGTATGAGTCACTGATATCGGTCATTGATATAGTTCACTTGATATGGGTTATTGATATGGGTCACTGATATTGGTCACTTGAGATGAGTCACTGATATCGGTCACTTTGATATGGGTTGCGATTGCATGATGTGAGGCATTGATAGATAGAGAGATTTTGGTTGACCTTTTCAAAATCGAGGTGTGTCGGGACCACGCAGAGATCTTGGGGCAGGAGATAAGACTTCCATCACAGAGGCCAACCCTATCAGGGGGCTCTAGTAGTTAGAGTTATGAGACTCGTGATATTTTTGATGTATCATTATTGATTCATTCACACATCTCGATGCCTATTATGTTTGGAGCATGTACGTTATTTTGGTCATATCTCATGTATCTCTTTGGAATTTTTAGCTTCATTGGACATTGGACATTTGTATTATTTTTGATGAGTGATGATATGCAGTGGCGATGATTTGTGATGATGTGATGTGCATTTATGATGTGATATGCATTTGTTTCTATGTGTTATGGATTTTGATATGCATTTTAATGATTTGATGACTAACATGATATGCAGGATGATTCGATATGATGTTTTTATGATGATGATGATGATGACTGATGATGTATACTAATGATGTCAAGTAGGTGGATGACTTATGATGTGTATATGGAAATGTATATATGGAATGGTTGTTTTTGGATTTTCAACTGTAAGATGATAATGAATGAAATGATATGGAAAATGACATAATGATTAACGATATGATATGAATGCAATGTTTTGTAATGGTGATTAAGTGAAATGCAATGATAATGACATGTATGAAAATGATAAGTGATATGAAATGAACTGCATGATATTGAAAATAATGAATGAAATGAATGATAAATGAAATGATAAGTGATAATGAAATGAAAATGATATGATAAGATATGATAATGAAGGAAAATGATATGATAAGATATGATAACGAAATGAAAATGAATGAAATGATGCAAATGTATAAAAGGAACATGAAATGAATATGAAAATGATAAAGTGTTAATGAGATGAAGATGATAGAGAATCTAAATGATATGCAAATGAATGATAAATGATAAATGATAGGACCCAGCCGAAATGATAATGCAGGTGAAAGGTGATGATGAAACAAATGTTCAAATGTCCTCCACAAGTAGTCCAAAGAGACATGACATCCATTGATGTGATTATTATCCTTTCAAAACTCGGGTGCAAATCCACTATGCAGATATGTACAAATGATCTAAAATGAAATGCAACTAAATGAAACTGACCATTTTGTTGAGCTTGTTGGTATATTTTCTGGAATCATCATAGAGCGCTTTTAAAATGTTGGAAGTATGTACAAGCATCAGAGGGGAAATTAGCACCAATGATGACCTAAGTACAACTTTCATGATTTTTGATAGAGCAAGTGAACACAAGCATCTAGGTATAATTGAACCGAGATGACTTCAGGCATTTCTTGCATAAACAGACAAAGACTAATCACCATCTGATGCAAATTTGGAATTGTCATCAATGATAAATCATCACATCTCGCGACATATTTGCAACCGATAAATGATTAACCTCCAGACAACAGACAAAGAAAAAATCATCCTCTTTCCTCGCCACTCTAGTTCAGTACATCATCGAGTGTGCTCCAGAGAAATGATATCGAAAATTAAACAACCATTATTCAAAAATGGACTACTGTGATTCCAAACATTAATTCAGATTTAGAGATCATCCAGATATGAGTCATGATAAGGTACGCAACTAAAAGCTACTGTGATATGGATCAATGGTTGGTTGTTTTGGTTTGAGTTGGTTGTTTTGTTTTGCGTGATTGGCTTCAATGTCATTGTGTCCTTTGTTGAAAGTTAATGATTGCCCATTATTCCCCATATTTGCTCTTGGTATTGACACTTGCTTGAGAAAGTAATATATACAATAGTCAAACCATGGTAAGGCGTTATCATTTCGAAGCAATGATGATAGCATGAATGTTTGGTTGTAACCCTAAGATGATGGAAAAGATGCATGAAAAATGAAAAGTTAAGTCTGAGAACATGAACTAATATATGGAGGTTACAAATAAGTCTGTTTTGATGTTTTACGATGATTTTTTTGGATTTTGATGTTTTGATTTTTTTTTTTTTTGGATTTTGATTTTTTTTAATTTTTTTGGATTTTGATGTTTGGAGGTGTCAAAATTTGAGTAGCCTTTGTGCTAGATACCAATGACAAAGGGGAAAACCAAGTCTAGGTGCAAGGGTGGGTGATGAGACAAGGGATAAAATGCTCATGATAGATGGATGGATGGTATGGATGTATGCATCATAAGAGAGCAAGGATGTGATCTCCAAAGACTATGTCGCATAGGAATAACATGCCCCATTCTAGGTACAAGACTTAGGATTTTTCATGAAAAAAACTTATGACAATAAGATAATGATATGATTGTTTGGAAGGATGAGGTATGTCAAGAGATACCCAAGACATGTTTCAACATTTTGTCCCTATTTCTTCATTAAGATCAAAAGGATAAGGGTGGATGAATGGACTCAATATGATAGGTATGTATGATGGCTAAAGATGGTAGGTAGGATGGAAATGATAAGACATGAAAAGGATAGGTTGGATAGATAAGACATTGTGCCCCAAGTGTAAGAGTGGCATAGAGGAATAAACCTACACATGATGCCCATTATTGCTAGGTTTTCATCAATTTGCCTTATCTAGAGGCATTTACGGGTTTTCACCATTGAACAAAGGGATTTCTCTTTACTTTTTTTTTTTGACTTTTTGACTTTTTTTTGACTTTTTGAGTTTTTTGACTTTTGTGACTTTTTGGATAGGAGAGGGGCGCCAAAGTGTCTGGATTGCATAGAGAAGAAGTTGGTAGTCCCACTAGATAGATGTCATTGCATGGAGCATTTCAAGTGTCATTATGCTCATAGATGTTGGTAGAGATGACATGAAAGGGATGGATTAGGTAGATGGCGGATTATAGAAAGTCTTATGTAGAATGGATGGGGAATAGTGAATGATGATGTATGGATTGAATAGGACTTGATACAAAAGGATGGATAAAAGGTTTATATGCAAAATCATGGACCATAGGAAGGTGATTGGGAAGATATGTAGGATAGTAGTTGAAGGATGGGGAGGTGGAGGTATGTGTGGGATTGTTGTGAAATGGGAAGGGAACCATGACCAATGGTTGCACTACTGGCAGTAAACAGTGAAGCTTTGATGTGGATGCGGTGTAGGAAGCAATGGAGATGTTTGCTTAGGAGGTGGTGGATGAAGTGCTTTTGGTACCCACATAGACTTAGTATTTTATGATTTTACTTTTCTTGTGGGTTTTAGAAATTTGAGACTTTTTGAATGGAATGAGAATGTGGGATGGGGAGGTGGATGGTTGGGATTTTTGTGATGTGAATGCCTTGTTTGATTTGATTTCTTTTTGCTTAGGTACCCAAACCAATTTAGTTTTGGCCTTTACTTTTGGAGGTATGGGCTTATATAACTTTTTAGATGTACTTGGCTTTGATATTTTGTATTGATTTCCTAAGGCATGAGAACCTTTAGAATTTTTTACTTTATAGGTAGAGGCATTGAAATTATTTCTTTTGAATCCCATGGGTATGGTGGAATGGGTGGAAGCTTCATGTTTATACAATGTGTGCATTGAGTGCTCATGATTAGGAATATTAGGGTATTTATGGATGGAGGGATAAGAGGATTGAATGGTAGGGATATTAGGTGTTGGGAGAAGTGGAGGTAGATTAGATGGAGGAATATTGGGAGTTGGAAGCAATGGTGGTAGAGTTGATGGTGGAAGGTGTATGGTCACATGCTTTTGACATTTGTAGGATGATGGAGGTGGAATGGCAACATATGTTTTAGGGGTACGATAGGATTTATGATGGAAAGTGGACTTGGGATGCATGGAGGAAGTACCAACATCTTTAGGTTGTTGTCCTTGGGGTGTAGGTCCAAGGTCATAAGAGCGTGGAGGGACTTTGACATGTATAGGCTCCAAAATATCTTGTTCATGAAGGTCTAGACCTTTACCTTGGTGGTTCATGTTTTGGAGTGTGCAATGGACAATGGAATCAGGTGTAGGTGAAACACTAGACACGAGTTCCTTATTGGATGGAGAAAATGAAGCAAGGGAAGATAATGGTTGTTGTTCGAAGGAGGAACATTCATGAATGAGGGTAGAAAAACCAATAGGATATGATGGAGGACTTGCAATGGGGTCAATAATGGGTGATGGGGGATCATTAGGATCTTGATTAGCATTGTGTTCACTTAGATCCAATGTATTTGTTTGATCTTCTATGTGTGCTTGGGAGGCATATGTCTCATCAAGGGAAGTGGATATTTGCATCATGGATGGGTGAGGTGGCAAATCTTTGACCATGGAATGCATAAAGTTGGCTAAGAGGATCATCATGGTCTTCTTGATCATAAAAGGGGTCTTCATCAAAGATGGAAGATTGATCATGAATAGTATTAGGTATGTTATGAATGGAATCATTGGGAGGGTGTTGATCTTTATGTGGATGAGGGGGTAATGTTTCCTCATGTTTAGGATTGTTCTCTTGAAATACCTCATGACTTATTGGAATGGAGGTGGAAGGGGATGACTCTTGAATTGGATCAAGGGTTGTGGATGACATGGTTGGCTTGAAGGACTTGGCATGATGTTTGATGACTCTTTTGTATGTTCAAGAATATGAGTTGGATGACATGGTGATGTTTGATTCCTTGCTAGTAGCCTTTGGGTCACATCCTTTGTAGGTGTATGGGTGGAAGGTGTTGGCTTAGGATTTTGATTTTGATTGGATGATGGTATGATAAAGTTAGAGGGTGCATGAACTAGATTGGTGTTCCCCTTGTCGAAGGTGGCATTAAGACTTGAGGAATTTTGGCCTTGTTGCAAGGTAGAAATTAAGTTCACATGTGTTTGTTGTGATGTGGCTTGATAGGTTGATGTGGCATTGACATACGAAGAAGTGGATGGATAAGATTGGTATGAGGTGGAAGGAGAAGCCCCTCGAAGTCTGATTTTAGGTTTTGGTTTTGTTTCTTGATTTGAACTAGAGAAAGAGACTCCTTGAATTATGACTTCAAGCTTAGGTTTAGGATTGGGTTTGTTTATGATTATGACCATTTTGACAAGTAGTGACTAGGACCAGGTTGGTGATGGTGATGATGTGGAATGATTAGATTGGATAACTTGGATTGATTAGGATGAAATGGATAGGAGGTGGCTAAGAAGAGTGATTAGGATGAAAGTGGTTGGATATGAATGTGTTGGAAGAATGTGTAGAGTGACTTGCATTTGGATTATTGATTGAAGATGATTTGATTGGTTTGATTGGATGAAATGGTTTTTGATGAAGATGATGATTGATTGGATTGAATGGTTGAATGATTGGATTGAGGTGAGGGATTGAATTGATGAAATTGGAAGAATTAATTGGATGGATTGATTTTATTGCTTGGATTTTTGTTGGATATTTGATTTTTTGGGAAATTTTGTTGATTTCCAATCTCTAAGCATGGGGAAATTGTTTGGAACTGTTTTTGAACCAATGATATGGAAAACTCTTAAGTTTCTTTTAGTTGTTGTTCTTCATGTTACTTTGGGATGATCTCTTTATCTGAATTAATGTAATGGAAGACACAACAAACATTTTTGAAAATAGTTGTTCTTAAAGCCCTATGAAGTGTTTGATCAAGAAAATGTTTTTCATCAAATGTTTTCACAGGTTTTCTACATAAAAGACAGTTCAGACAGGTCCTCACTCTTAAGTGCTCAAGTAGGTCATTCTAGTAATCAACATCCCACATCTTAGAACTGCTGGGCCGACCACTACGCCCGTGTCACCCAGCAAGTCTGCTTTTGTCTTTCCGTGCGCCTGCATCGTAGTTACTGGGCGGGATACCAGATCCCCGAGTAAACGGTCCTCAAGGCAAAGCTACAGGTGAGTGTCTTGAAAGCATTCTTCCTCCCTTGCAATCATGATTATTAGAATGGAAATCGACTGCTGGCTACCAATTAGGTTCAGAGGCGATTTCCGTCAGCGTGCACACAAACTCCCTCAGACTCCCAAACCTTTAGAACAAAGGCTTTGGGGATGGTTATCTTGCACACTACCGGCAAAAGAGGGTTTCCCCAAATTCGCTTTAAATTTTATAGTGGGGCGGAATGGCCTGGCTTTGGCTTGAACCCACTTGAGTCGTTCCCGTAGGGTGAGTACTTTTCCCACTAACGGTAGGCTCTCTAAAGGATGTAATTAAAGCAGTAAAATTGCATGGAAACTAAAAGGCAAGTCTGGTATTCTGATCACCCAGTTAAGGGGAGAGCATAGACCTATTGCCACATTCAAAGCAAGAAAATGTTCATTTTAAATCCCAAATCACAATGATCTAATCTAAGTGAAGATGTTGCTTCACTAAAAACAAGTTTGTTCAATTTTAACTGCAAGATTCATTGTGTGGTGACTATCCTAGATTGCTTCATTTTATCCAGATGTGTCTACCTTAGGATTGCTTAATTATGAATTATGTGACTACCCTAGGATTGCTTCATTCTTTTAAAGCCCTTACTAGCCGCGGTTGCATTGGATCTAGTCAAATTATACTTAAGTTACAGATTACAAATGCAAAATTTAAAAGAAAAATGTGCTCCAGATTCAATAATAAGAGCTCGCAGATCTGCCAATCGCCTCGCAGACCGCCAACGCTTCTCGCAGATCTATCAACGCCTTTAGGACTATCAATCGCCGCAGATCTTATCAACGCCTTGTGATCTATCAAATGCGCTGCAGGATCTATCAATCGCTCTACAGGATCTATCAATCGCTCTGCAGGATCTGTCAATCGCTCTGCAGGATCTATCAAATGCGCTGTAGGATCTATCAATCGCTCTGCAGGATCTATCAAATGCGCTGCAGGATGGATTACGGGCGCTGGACTGGTTGTAAACTGTGCTGAAGCGTGTTTTATGCGCTAATTCATTGTTTTAGCCGTGACCTGTCAAAAAAACCTGCAAAAAGATATTAAAATAGGGGCAAGGGCCCCACGGTGGGCGCCATTTTATGTGTGTGTGAAATATTGGATCAATTTAAATGAAATCAACACATATTAATAAGACATTAAATCAAAGAAGCTGAAACAAAAGAAACAGAAATATGCAAACTGTAACAGCAGCTTCCCGAAACCGTCTTATCTTCCTCTATCTTCAGCGTTTTGTTGTTTTCCAGATAGCTCTCAGATCAGCAGACCAAGCTCAACAAAATGACAGCTAAAGAATGAGATTTAAAATGCAAAACTATGCTAAATGCAAAAGCTATGCTAAGATGAGAATATTGATGTTATGCTGAAAATGATATGATTGCAATAAACAAGATGAAAATATGTGCAACATGTGTATAAGTTGTATGTAAGTAACAAAAGCTTGGATTTGCACTGGCTTTTATAGAGTTTTTTGAAGATTTCGATTGGCTGGTTTGGTCAACGGCTATGATAATTCCTGACAGATCAAACGGTTGAAGATAGATGAGATTGAAGAGAAAATAGAAGAAAACGAATAAAGCCAGATTTTTCCATTTTAATGGAAGAGATAAGATGAGATGATTTAAAAATCATCTTTTTAGAAGAAAAAAATGGAAAGATTATGATAAGATAAATAATGAATTATCTAATTCAATTATTTATTTATGAGTGCATGTTGATTTTTCTTAAATAAATAAATATTTAAGATTTTGAGGAAATTAGAAGATTTCATAATTAAACATAATATCTAATTATGATTTGAAGAAAGCAAAAATCTTTAATTAAATAAAATATTTAATTAAATTTGAAAGAATGAATTAATTAAATAAAAGTATTTAATTAATTAGAGGAAAGCCTTAAAATAGAAAGAAAAGAGATATTTAAATCTAATTAAAAATATTTAATTAAATTCAAAAGATGATAATTAACTTAAATAAATAAAATGTATTTATTTAATTTAATCAAGTAGATATGTGGAATAATTAAATAAAATAGATCTATTTAATTATGGTGGGAGAATAAAATGAATGAATACTATAATTAAATTAATTAAATTTAATTATAGTAGAAGACTTTTTAGAGGAATTAATTAAATAATAAATATTTAATTAAATGTCAGGAATAATTAAACATGACCAATTTTACATATACGCTATACCTTCATAGCTCCTTCCTCTTCATGGATTGAGCTCACAAGATGCACCCTTTTCTTGTAGATTTGCTCCAATGATTGAAGGGATGTGGTTGCTCACAATTTTAGAATGATGATGGTAGGATGAAGATGTATTTGATGGAGATTTTAGAATCATAAGGATGGGATGAATGTGTAATGAAAGAATGAGATTCAATGCCTCATTATATAGAATTTTTGTAAGAGGAATCAAGGGCTAGGATTGATTGGTCAATGGAGGGTTGAGATTGAAAGGAGGATAGGGTTTGGATCAAGGAATGAAGATTGATTAGCCTTGTGAAAAGTGTCACAAGATGGAAAGGGGTAAAATGGGGAGGTTTTCTCACACATGTGTGAGCACACATTGGGAAGAGAGGCATTAATTTTGTCTAAGAGATAGGGTGGCTTGTGTAAGAGGTTAGTGGGGGTAGGTGAGATGTGGGAATTTAAAATTAGTAAATAATGATAATGATGATTAGGAATGAGGGTTAGATCAATTAATCAAGGATTAATTGATTAATGAAGATAGGTTGAGTTAATAAACCAAGGTTTGTTAACCGGGTGGAGTTAATGGGATAATGGTGATTAGGATGGGGATAAGGTTAATTAATCAAGGATTATTAACTTAAGAAAGGTTAGGGAATTTTAAAGGTTGACTTTAATTAAATAAATGTAGATTTATTTAATTAAAGGTGGTGGATAAAGGATTATGGGGAGATTAATTAAATAAATAATGAAGTTATTTAATTAAATATTATTTTGGGTGACTATAGAACCACTGAACAACAACCATATCAAAAGGTTCTATACTTAAAAAACATCAGAGTACCCCAGACAAAAGGGTAAAAATCCAAAAAAATCAAAAAATTAAAAATCAAAAAAATCAAAAAGCAAGAAAAATAGTAAAGAGAAATAAAATGTTCCTTAAGTGAAAACCACTTTGTGGTGCTTCTAGAACATGCACTATAGTGAAAACTTAGCAAATAGGAGCTACATTGGAATAAGACTTGCATCGTTATCTATCAAGCATTATCTGAAGCATCCACCCATTCGTCCCATAATTAAACATTCATCCCATAATAAGGTAATATTGTCTCAAATTGAGGGTAACTTCCCAAAACTAGTAATGGATTGGATCCTTGTAGATCCCATCATGGTCAAAGACTATCAAAATAAAAAACATCTAGAAAACAAACAAAATCTAAAACAAAGTCAAAAACATCAAAATCCTAAAAATATGTTATGCATTGAGTCAACACCGGTCGAACTATGTGGGCTCTACGTGTACAACGTAGGCAAGGCTTATCAACCCTTGAGACCTTAGGTCAGTCCCCTTAGGTTTCTATCATGCTTTCTTTCAACTTAGTCAAAAACACAAAATTCAAAAACATTGGAAAAATAGAAAAGATCAAAAATATATTCTTATCAAACCAAGAAAACTATGAGCCTTTGCGTGTACAACGTAGGTAAGGATTACCTTTGGTGAGCCCCTGAGGCCCTAGGTTAATCCCCTAAAAACAATAAAAACATCATAAAATAAACACAGGAAATCAAAAAGGTCCTACCTCTATCATCGCCAAACACAATAAAATTTTCATCCATAATAAACAAATCATCACACTTACCTTTTGACAACACAAAAAACAAACAAAACAAACATAAAAATCAAAAATTCCAAGGAGAAAGATCAAAATGATTAGATAACTATCAAGTGAAGACAATGCCAAAGTGGTAATTACCTATCTATTGACAATGCACCAACAACATCCTGCGATATGTCTTAATGGATAGAACGTTCCTACAATAGACATCATCAACACTGGATAATAGCCTGAAACCTCAAAACATATAGGAAAGTGATACTGCAACATTGTTTATATTTTTATAGTCTATCTTTTTGATTTATCATAATACCACATTCCCATGATCTCTCAAGGATTTCCATAAGGATTTAGAGAAGAAGGAATGGTGGTATTAATTGTCATTTTTTTTAGTTCTATTTTTAAGATGTTTTTGTGATACTACCAAGGAAAATACTTGCTTTGTTGGTGTATGGAAGTTTTTTTGGGACAATTCGTGTAGCGGTTGCATGTTAGGTATTTCATACATCTCTGCATAACTGGTCTGAAAAGTTGTAACACAACTCAACCATATATTTTAACAAGGTTTCCATATGTCTGGTATGAGAAAGAATATTCTTTGTATGCCAAGTCAAAGTCCATGCAATGGATACAAAGCCACCTTGGTTATCAATATCTTGGTGCATCATATCTGTTTGCTACATCAAAAAGGATTGTTAAAGATACAAAGTGTCTATGAAAAGAAAAAGCAACTCATCAATAACTAACATCAAATTTATATCCATCATCCAACATTTCTTCTAACATCCATCCTGCATCACAATATCATTAGGTCCATATCCATCCTACATCCACAATTTCATCAATACATACCATCACCATAATAAAGCAATAAAAACATCATACATCACATATATACGATATAATCATTCGTCAACATCAACCATATAAATATATAGATCATCCATCCATCCACATCATATGCATACATAAAAAAGGTACCAAAAACATGTATAAGCATACATCATCATCCATAATCATCACATAACACATAATGAAGCCAATCAAAACATGTATATCTCATATATATCATCATCAAAAATTAGAATGTCAAGTACATCATCATATAAACATGTTTGACATCATAATACAAAAGATGCATACATATGAGGCCTCAACTGGGATAATGAATGCATATACAAAATCATGTCTACAATATAAGTCTCTGAACAATAAACAACATAATGATCAAGTACAAGCACTCCTACTATCCAGTCGGAGGTGGAGATCTCTAGTAGTCATGGTTTTGATGCGGAAAGGGCTATGGCATAAATACAGGCTAATCAACCTATCTAACTAACTGATCCCCTGAATCAACTCCACTAGTGGTTGTGCTAGGCTCACCAAACCTGGGACATCTGCATGCTCTAGGAATTGGTACCTCGTACAAAGTTTGATAATAAGTGGCCTCTCTCATGTACTGATCCCACTCTTCTCTGAGGGTATTGTGCTTTGCTCTGAGGGTATCCCTCTCAGTTGTAATCACCTATAATTGTGCCTTAGTAGCATGACATCACTTGCTCTTGGTGTCCCGCTCTACCCTGAAGCCATCCCTCTCCTACCTTACAATGTCTCTCTACACCATCAAAGTAACAACCTGTACCTTAGTGGCTTGTCACTGCACAACCTCTGCATCTCGAGAAACCATCAATTGAACTATCTAAGTGGTTGTCACTACATCACTAGGTGGTGGAGGAGGACCCAGAACATGTGCCTGATCTTGTTGCATATGATCTTCCTTCCCATCCTTCCTAGCTTTGTCAAGCTACTCAACAACAATTTTAACTCATTGTCTCTCCCCTTTTCTCCTAATGATACCTGCTCTCCCAACAGCTGACACATCGCCTGCAGGATCTGTAAAGTGGAGAGGAATCTGCCTAGCCCACCACTGACCATAGTTTGGTGTAGTTCTAGGATCTGCATGACCAATTGGCCACCCCCATCTGAATGGAACAATTTCTCTGAACTCTTCCAAAGTTGTATCCCGATCTGCGTACAACCCCCATACCTAGACCTCTCGAGTAGTCCTGCCAAAATGTGCCTGATAATCATCTACGAACCAACCTTGTCTCTCATTGAATTGGTGACAAAAATGATCAGGTAGATACTGCTCCATTAAAGAAAAAACACATTCAATCAACCATTGTGTCTGTATACAAAATGGGAGTTGCTCCTGGTCTTCATGTCATGCCTCACATCCCAACCATGGTCTCCAAACAAAATCAGGAATGTCATCTATCATGCAACGCTAGTAAGGTAGCTACCAGGGCCAAGTGTAATGCAAACAATCACCATATCTATATGACTAAGGATCATCTGGATCTCGATCCAAAATGCCATCGGGCGCAATAACTGGGATATGATTTCATGCCCATACATGAAGCAATGCCACACTATAAAAAATGGATCTACCTCCACGATAAGCAACCTCATGCATATCTCTGTATAAATATGCAAGGAGACACGAGCCCCATGCATATGTAGTGCAATGCTTGAACATCTGCTCGATGCATACACCCCAACCAACGGGAAACTTCCATCCTCACCGATTAGAAATGATGAGCCCCAAGACCAAAGCACATAGAACCAAAGAGACGAGATCTGCACTACCAACAAATAGAGACAAGTCTATCTTTGACTCCCAAACCTGAACACACATCACACCAATAACTTGACACATAACATGTGTACCCTATCATACATAATAGGTCACAAGCTATCCATAGATCAGAACACGAAGAATCCTCCATACATCCTCCAAGGTAATGAAGGTTGCGCCAGTAGGTAAGTGAAAAGATGATGTCTCTGAGTACCACCTCTCCACAAGAGCAGTCATCATCGCTCAGTGGCATCTGATAGTCAACATGTACCATAAGTGTCACAACCCTACAACATCTAGCACATCTTGCTCCAACTCGTGGAACCCAGTGATCAATTCAAATAGCTCATGCAATCATTGCGCCCTAGAGTACAATAGTTTGAGAACTGCCTACAACCATTCAACCCACAATGTTAAGAATTTTATATGAAAACATGAAATGAACCTCAAATTGCAAAAAAAATGACTCAAAATTCTATGCAAAGAAAAAGTGGTCACCTTTTATCAAAAGTGGCGACTTTATTGTCAAATGCATTAAAAATAGTAAAAAGTAGTTGTTTTGTCATCTGCAGTTGAAAAAATCAAAAGCACTAACAATGGAAAATGCAAACATATATCACAAAAGATTTTTTTTTTCACAAGAACAGCCATCTAATTTGAAAAAATTCAAAAGCGAAACTTTAAAGCAAAGTCGAAAACAATAGCGAAAAAGTTTCTCAAAGCAAACAAATAAAGCAAGTGCAAGTAGAAAATACAAGAGCGGTCCACTTACAAACTACAAAAGTGGTAAAAATGATGCAAATGCGTGAATTTCATGAAACTACCGCTAACGCGTAATTTTTCTTCATGTATTAATTACATAAAAATGACAAGTCAAAAATATGAAAGGAAAGGATACATACTGGGGCACCAATGCTTGCAAGCTGCCCGAACTCGCAAACTGCATCTACATGATGTGGGGCTCCTCAAATCCTTGCCATAGCACCTCGACAATCGACAAATTGACAAATCCAAAGGCAAGAAATTACTTAGGATCAAAATGCAAATGAGGAGAATTAAACCCTAATTACCTATTTTAACCCCCAAAACTCTAATTTTTTTACCTAGGAAACCCTCCTAAGTTGAAATTAGGAGTTCTCAGGAACATTTGAACTATCAATGAGAGTCTTATAAGCTTAATTTCTTGTCCTCTACGCATCTGAACTGAAATAAAAAATTGTCGCAAGCCCGACCTAAAAATTGATATTTTTGGCCAACCTCTCAAGGGGGCATCCTAACGTCCTAACATCATTTCGTTGACCACCGGGCCACAATGGAGCATATAAATTTTTTCAAATCTTGATCTTAACATTGAAATATTTGAAACAAAGCAACCGGTACTTTGTCTCAAAGAGGGGTAAAATGTAGACATGCAAAATTGACCTAACACTTATGGCACATCCTAAATGACATTTTCTCATCATCGACATCATTATCACCTAATATAACTGCATTTCACATTAATTACATCAAAAACCCTGATTCTCTCTATTAATTGAATAATATTACATTATTTAATTAATTCACTTTTTTTTTATTATCATTTTTGACTAATTAAATAAATTTATTTTATTTAATAAAGTCCTAATCTAACTTTATTCCTCCTGATTAATTAAACAACATCAATTATTTAATTATGTCACTAATTTACCCTATTCCCCTAAATTAATTAAATTATTACCACTTAATAGTTTAATTAAATTACTTTCCCCTAAACTTGAATAATTGAATAAATTATTCAAAAAATCATTCAAAAAGCTCCAAACAAACAAATACAACTTTGTTTGCAAAAGTAAAAAATGATTTGCACATTCAACTCAAAAAGATTAATTTAATTAATTAATTATTCTCACTCACTTTTATGATTGAGCAAATTACAATCCCCTGATTGCTCACTTTGATTGGTTGACTGATTCATCTATTTTTTGATTGATCCATCTATTCTTCAATTCCATAGATTATTCAATCTATTTCCTCAATTCCACTAAACACTCAAATTTATTTCATCAATAACACCAATTATGTAACCAAAATCCATTGATTCTTCATATCTAATGCCTCTCAACATCTTTCAACCGTTGATCAGGATATTCTACTACGCGATCTCGATCGTTCATTTTGAAACACAAAATCTATATAACAATCATCTTCATCCTAAAAAATGATCAGAGAATTGACATATTTTGTACAACAAAGTAATGCCAAATTTACAATCGACTTGTGGAAGAACTTTGACACACATCTTCAATCAACATTGCACAAATTTTAAGCTTTTTCTACGCACAAATGGAGGCTTCGTATTGATACAACAATGATCCAACATCATTGAAAATACACTTCGAGATGGGATGGCAAAGTTTTCTTTGTGTTTGAATTCATTATATATCTTAGGATTTCGTTAGTTGAATTCAATAGCTTAAAACTTCATTTCATGAGTAATGGGTATGAATCTTAGTCTTTGTTTGAATTAGATTGTGTTTAGTTCGTTTAACATTGATTATCTTACACATATTTGATTTCCCCCTTACACAATGATAATGTAGAAATTATGGAGGGTACTATTAATTCTTCTTAAACTTATGGACTATAGAAAAAGTTGAACAATAGGAAATTAACACAAAAATAAATGGATGGTGATTTCAGGGATGTTGAGGACAATATTTTCTCCATAAGAGTAGCTAAAAAAAGTGGGGAATTCCTTTCAAAAGTTTGACTTATTGGTTGTTAGGACTAACTAAAACATAGAAAAAGGTAATCCTAAGTCTTATGCAAAGAACCTAGAATCAATTGTGGCCTTTTTCTAGGGTTTCATTGAGATGGAGATCAACAAGGTGTATAGATTGACTTTCAACCATGAAGGTGAGCCAATCAGACTTGGATCTCCATCAATTTTGGGATTGGAATTGATTTTATTTGATTAACCTAATTAGACTATGCGCCCTAATATGAAAAATGCAAGATCCCAAAAATGCACAAATTGAAATAACAACTTACAGGCAGATCTGAGAAGTACAAAGGACTATGTACTTGCCCAATTTTATTTATTTATTTATTATGTGAATAGGATGACTAATTCACTCTAGGGTGAATGAGTCCTTGTATTCCTCTCCTACTCTATTTTTGGGGTCCTCTGATGATAGATCTAAGATATCTATTTTCGCTTGCAAATTTGATGGAACACTATTAGATAATTCTGTAGGTGAGTTCCCATGAATTGACAAGATATAGGGCTTCAAATGCAACAATGAACACTTTATCTTCAAAATTATGTTAATCCTCTTCAAACCTAAGATCTGCACATTCACAAAGAGAAGAGATGTTGTGCCATTTAGGGGCTTTCCTTGGTCAAACCCCATGTAAGTGTTTTCACTTCCATAATGGCAATTCCAATGATAAAATGATAATGTATAGGAAGGAATGATGAAGTCACAAAGGTATGCAACTCACCACCCTTAAATGGATTCCTTGAAGGACTGAAGTCATACACATCACATCAAGGTCTTGGATCTTGCTTGCTTGATTTTCTTGAATGCTTTGGAGACCTACAAAAGTGTTAGCCTTCATAAAACAATGATAACACATAAACACATATGAACTCACATAAGATTTGACATGATGTTAGGATCTTGAATTGCTACAATAAGTCTCTAAAAATGCTTCTCTTGACTTGCTCTTAACAATAATTTTTGCTCATGAATTCTCCTTCTTTCTAGATAGATTTCAAATTATGCAATAACTAGGTATTTATAGGCATTTATTCAATTTCCTAAAAATTAGATCCTGATAGTTGACATTTGCAAGTTGGGTCTCAAATATTGAAATTTTGACATCGATATATTAAAAATTGGGTCTCAAAAAAATAGGAATTAGATGCATTATGGCATCCCATTCCTAGCCCCATTTTCTAATACATGAGGTGTCAAGGAAAAACATTAAATGAATGCATTTTTTCAATGCTTGCAATTTGTTGAAAAATGGTAAAAATGGGCCTTAGAATGCATAATTTAGGAAATTAGGTGCTTAATTAGGTCCAATAAATTAAGGGGGACAAAATATAGAGTGAAATTTTCAAGGGTGACAATTTACGATGGTACATTTAGCCCCCACTTTAGTGAGAGTATGAACTTACACTCATACTCACATTAAAGTAGAAAAATGTATGTCAAGAGGGGTCCAATTGTCCAAATGTTGAAGAGATAGGATGAATAAGAATTTAGGGGGGGCACACAAGCCCCCAAGATCCAAGATCCCATGGAAAACCAACATAAGTGCAAAGAAACACATGCATGTATGATATGCAACAAGATAACATGCACAAACATACATAATGAAAACACAAAGCATACATGATGAAAACACACAACATAACATAACATATAGATGATGATGAAATGAATACAAACACAATGCAAACATGAAGAAGAAACACAAAATACACACCACAAAACACAAGGTTAGTACTAAAGGAATTTGAGTTGGTAAGGCAAATAGACCTTAGTCTTAAATTGTCTCAAATACCAAATGTCATCCATTGAATAAAGAAATACTCCCATGAGGATTAGAAAGTTGTGTTCTACCACATCACTCATGAGCCACATGGATCTACTGGCTAGCAAGCTATGTTATGCTAGGTGTCCATGCAATGTGATGGGTTCCACAAGAATAGCAAGGCGTGTCATGCTAAAAACTCATGAAACACATGGCTTCATTGGAAATCAAGTTGTTTTATGCTTGGTGGCCATGTTAAGGAGGGGTGCTCAAGTTCATGACCTAAAAAGCTCCATTATGTTGAATCCATGAACTATCTTGTGAAATCTTGCTTCAGGGAGCACATAAAACTCACCTTAGGGGGTTCATAAATTTTAACATCATGGGGGATGGAAAAAAATCACCTTATGGGGTGCACAAAGTTAACGTCATGAGGGACGAACAAAACTCAACTCAGGGGGTGCATAAATGATGATATGATAAGGCTAAAAACTCAAGAGGTGTTATAAAAACACCATCACAAAAGGCGATTTACAAAAACAACAAAAGGGCTTTGCTCAATACATGAAAGGTCACACCTTAGGGAATATCACACATGACATCACCACCAAGAGAGGACAAGTTGTGAAAGAGAAGACTCACACCTTAGGGAATACTAACCATAATATTACCACCAAGGGGAACACCATATACTAAGAAAGGTCACTAACTTAGGGGACATCAAGCACAATATCATCACCAAAGAGACACTCACATAGATCAAGAAGACCACAATTTGATTGATAAGGTCACACTTCCTAGGAGATGTATGCTATCATCACTAAGAAGGGACCATTCCACACGCAAACAATGAGCGAGGGACTATATCCCCCCCTTAAAATGTTAGTGTATTTGCTACACAAACATTTTTTGGAGATAGAAAGGGATCCCAAAAAATGCACCTAACACAAGGTTACATAACCCCTTTTCCCCCCAGGTGTAGGGACAGAGGTGAGGGAAAATGGGTTACGATACTCTACCCCTTGCGAGATGAAATATGATTTCATAAATCCAAGTTTATAGCCCCATGTCATGCTCATGTTATGGGTTTCCATTCATCTAAGACTTGCTTAGTATGTGCCATGCTAATCACTACAATATTAATTGAGAGGACATTTAGAAATCGTGTTGTCATGTGGTTAAATAAATCAAGACTAATTGAAGCTCAAAAATCCATATCTGAAGGCTCAAAATGGGTATACATGAACATTCTGGTAAATTAGAATCTAGTTTATCATCTTGTACTAATGGAATTCAAAACAATTTGATATATTGATATGAACGAGTGAATATATTGATGTGAATGAGTAAAAAAGTGATTATGCCCCACTCTTTGGAATTTATGATGACCATGTAACTTTGTTGAATGTAAAAATGGCATAGTACTATATCCAAACATAACATATATATACCAAATGTGGGATTATATATGGATATTTCCATACACAACAACTAGGAATATTATATCCAATACACAAATACACATACCTAAGAAGTGAAAGGAGACCACAAACTTGACAAGGCTTGACAATAATAGAGAGATGAGTATGCTATCTTGAGTATTAGTCCAAAAACATGACAATTTATTGAAAATATTGAGTATATCAACTGAACTCTAATGCTAAGTGCAAAATGTGTTTGGCAAGTTCAATCATACATGGATAATTGGTTTTGACAACAATGCAAGGTGATAATTTGATCATAGCTCAATATTGGTGGATTAGATACACTTGAGATTGATTTGGACCCTAATGCCAAGTCTAAAATATGTCACAAGTTTAATCCTTAGGTAATCAACACATTTGAATACAATTTAGGTTGTAAAAGTATAGTTTTAATAGATTAATTTATAGGGATTAGCCAAATGTGTATTTGATACAAATAGTGATTTTCTTAGTGTCTAGAGTGTGAAATTCATGACACAATAGCATGAGAACCACATTGGAGAATTTGAAACGATGTTGAACATACATTTTTATTGTTTATTCAAGAAAACTATGACATGTAGATGTGAAGTTGGGTGAACTTAGTTTGATTTGTTAGTCACTTAGTTTCACAATTCTTACAAGCAATAGCTATATACTTGAAACATATAGATTAAGAAAATCATATAGGTTGGGCATTGGTATATTTGGGCATGCTTCCAAATGTTGGTTTTGGTAACATGTTGGTCACTTCTATTATCTCAGAATGTCAAAAGTAATTTTTACCTTTACATGGCCTAAAACTTATTTAATTAATCTTAAATACAAATATGAAATTAAAAGTGCATTCATAAACATTTGATGACTCTTGTTCTTTTGATAATCATATCCACTTAATAAATTCTAAATCAAATTATATATTCCCCTACATAAAAGATCAAGTTTTTTCAATGTGCTCACTAATTCAAATTCACCAATAAGGTACCCATTCTCCAAAATCTAAAATTTGCAAGTGCCCACAAGTAAAGTAATTCTAGAGCTAGTTAAAGGTGAGAGAGTGATCCCGCAATAGTGTTTCACACTTTTTGGCTAAAGTGAGACATTGAAATTAGCATTTTAAACCAAATTTTCACTTTTTGACACCTATACCAACCAAACTATTAAATTTTTTTGAAGATGATGTGAACTAGTAATTTTAGAGATTTAGTGTGTAGATTTTAAATGTATTTTTATTAATTTAAAAAAAATTGTTAATTTTCTACATAACTTTTAGTAACTTTTTTTTATAGCTAACAATATTTTTAAAAGTGATGTTTGTTCCATACAACATAACCTTTTTTGTAAGAAGGATAAAATTATAATTTTTTAAACATAGATTCTTAACATAAATATCTAATATGTAGATATCTTTCAATAATATTTTGTTGCATAATTTTTTTAATATAATTTTTGAAGTGAGATTAACTATAATTTAGACAGATTTATTCCATACAACATAACTTTTTTTTACATGTATCTAAATTAACTTCTTTTTTAGTTGACATAATGACATCAATACCTAGTGTGTGTGTATATATATATTTAAATTATTTTACTATTTTTTCATGTGTGTGGAATAGAGACCTTAACGATTGTTGAAAAACCTATTTTCACTAGAAAATAGAAAATAAATATAATAATCAAATTAAATATATTACAAATTATACTAATTGGAAAGATTATTTTGAGTGTTACAATCCTACAAATTATCTTGTCTAGTTGATTCCATTAGATGGTCCAACCAAAGGTTTGAAAATGAAAATTTCTAAGAAAAAAATGAGGCCAAAGGTGGTAAGGTCATCTCTAGGACCTTCATTCGAAGGTATCCAAGGACCTTAAAATGAAGGTATTTCCTTTCCATGATTTTTTTTAAATACCTTTAATACAAGGTATTTTTATATTTTACACCTTCGAACAAAGGTTCATGTTCGTTTGAAGGTGATTTTTTACTCATCTTCAAATGAAGGTGTTTCCTACTTTCCTCCCTCATTTGAATTGAAAAATACAATGTTCCAAGTTTGGGATTCACTATTGCGGATTTACCAAAGAATTAAATTCAACCCCTTGTGTTTCCTCCAATGCATTTGAATTTGGAAAAATAGGCGGAGTTAATTATGCTTCCTACTTTTATTGATTCAATTCATTGGGGGGATTCTTCTTTCGGTGCTTGAATGGTGTGTTGGATTATTAGTTCTTGGACCCTTCTAGCTAGGTTTAGTGTAATATTAAATTAATTATGATCATTGGGGAATTTATTAATTTAGGTTTTTGAATATTACATTAATATTGCCACTTCTCGTGATCATCCATGTAATTAATAGTCTTAGTATACTTAATACATGCTAATATTGTTTTAGGCCTAGGACTTTGAACACTATTGTTCAAGGCTTATCATATTTAAAATGGTGGGTTTTAGCTTGAACTATGTTCTATTCATGGTTGTAGAATTAACAAATATTTCCATCTCAATTAATGGTGTTATAGTTCTATAAATTTTGAATATAAAGGCTATCTAGAATTGTATACCAAATTTGGGTTTGTGTTAGTCCTATTTTGAATTTCTATAGCAATGGGAAGTCCCTCAATTTGATGATATTTATAGTTGGAGGGTTTGATATTTTTTTGCATCTTCAATGTGATTTAAGGACTTGATCTAATGTATTTCTAAGAGGATTTCATCTTTCTTTGAGTAGTTATTGAGGACAAGGATATTTCCATTTTTTTAGTGTTGCTACTATTAGAATGAACTGATATATTTAGGTTTCTAATTATTCTTGGGTTAAGAATTGATATTTATATTTAAAACAAATTTTATCCCTCTAAGATGGTGATCTTTAGAGAGTTGATCATGTCAATAGTAAAAAAACATATTATTTTTATTTTCCAAATTGTAGTACTTTATATCCAAAGGTTTTAAACAACATTAGTTCTATAATATATATATATATATATAGATATTTGTAAGACTTGATTCTCGGCTTCATGTATTTTTGGCTAAGCAAATATTGTATATTATAGATCCTAGCTATAATAGACCTAAAGAAAAAGAGTATAAAACAAGAAGAGAATATTCTCAAGATTTTTAAAGTTATAAATTTAGCATTTCCTCAAGCCTCGTGATTGGATAAAAAGGAAAATAAGAAACCTTGAAGTATTTAAAAAAAATTAATATTAACTAAAGATGCAAAAATATAAAGCATTCAAACCCTTATTAAATGTAAATTAAGAATTAAAGGGAAGCAATTTAATTTTACGACATGGAGTTTAAAGACCAGGGAAAAAATGTTGACATAAATTTCAGTAGAGTTTAGAGCACAAAATAAAATTACATAACAACTTAAATTGAAAAGAATAATTATATTTGAAATCGTATTCATGATCACACAAAAAAAAAACATCGAATACACTTGGTACGGAAACGATAAAGGCATACCTTATTGACATTGAAAATATTGCAATGACAAACCTTACTAAGACTAGATATTCAATATTGTATGGTGATCCTCAAATGAAGATCAAGATATTGTAATAAAAAATCTCATAGTTAGTTGTCATATTTTACACCATACATGTTAAGGTACATTAAATACATTTCAAAGATCACAAAAGGATATATTTTAATAAGAAATCAAGGATATATGTATAGAATGCACTTGATTGATA
>VDFB02039472.1:0-18971 GCA_007258455.2 Sequoia sempervirens
ATAATATTTCTTTAGGTGCATGCTGTTGATGGGTTCATCAAACAGGTCCCCTTTTGGCATCGATAACTTGTATGCTCCCGAACCGTAGACTGTAATAACCACATAAGGGCCTAGCTAATTTGGTTCAAACTTTCCTTTCTTTTCTCTATCTTCGTTCCGTTAGTTTTCTTTGAGAACTAGATCACCCACTTGAAGATGCATTGGCTTTACTTTGTGATTATAGCTTCTGAGACGCATCATGTTGGTATGATTTCCAGTGGATTTAGCTACTCTCTATCTCTTTTTCATCTAAGGGTTTAACTTTCAGTGGAAACTACATTGTTCCTCATCTGTTATCAGACCTTTCAGTGATACTCTTAGTGATGGTATTTCAACCTCTAAAGGAAATATGGCTTCTACTCCATAGACAAGGGCAAAAGGTGTTGCTCTTGTTGGCGTTCGGACACTAGTTCTGTAAGCCCACAAGGCGGGATTGAGTTGAACATGCCAATCCTTTCCTGAGTCATTGACAGTCTTCTTCAAAATATTTAGTATAGTCTTGTTTGAGGCCTCTACTTGGCCATTCCCTTGTGGATAGTAAGGCATTGAATATTTGTGCTGAATATGGAATCTTTCACAAAGTTCATCAACATCCTGATTCTTGAAAGGTCGACCATTACATTTGTAACAGCATTAGGAGCTCTCTATCTGAACAAATATGTAGTTGAGTATGAAGGATGAATTTTTTTTTCCAGTGACTTTAGAGAGAGGTACCGCCTCAATCCACTTAGTGAAATATTCTGTCGCCGTGATGATGAACTTATGCCCATTTGAAGATGAAGGATGAATTTTTCCTACTAGATCTAACCCCCATTGGGAAAATGGCTAGGTTGGTGTCAACGAGTGAAGTTCTTACGCAGGAGCATGAATAAGATTCCCATGAATCTGACATTTTGAGCATGTTTTAACAAAAGTGAATGATTCCCTCTCCATTGTAGGCCAGTAATAACCCATTCTAATCAATTTCTTGGATAAAGTTAGTCCACTCAAATGAGTACCACAAATGCCCCCATGAACTTCTTGTAAAGCTTTATCAGATTTGTCACGTTCAAGACATCGAAGTAAAGTACCATCAAGACCATGACGATAAAGGGTATCAGCGATAAGGGTATAGCGAGAGGATTGCCGGATAAAGTTACATTTTTGGTTACGGGATAAGTCAGGTGGTAAAATGTCATCTTTTAGGTAGGCATAAATATTTACCATACCAGGGTGAATCAGATCCTACCAAGTGGCAGATAATTTGGCTTTCGGGTGTGTCATAAGCAGGTGCAAATAATTGTTCCACCAAAAATTCATAGCGAGTCTATTTTTCTGGGAGTTGTACCAATGATGCGATCGTAGCCATAGCGTCAGCTGCTTTGTTATCAAGCCTTGGGATTTGTGTGAATTGGATGTCCACAAAGTACTTCTTCAAGTCATCGATCATCTTTTTGTATGGCAACAATTTGTCATCTTTAGTCTGATAATCATCATTGATTTGGTTAATGACTAACTGTGAGTCACCATAAACATGTAGCTCAGTAATCCTCCATTCCAATGCTGTCTTTAGTCCAGTGATTAGTGCTTCATATTCGGCTATGTTATTGGTGCATGGAAACATTAGCCTATATGACCGAGGAATGGTATGTCCTTGAGGGGTGACAAAGAGAATGCCTGCCCTCAATCCATGTTGATTAAAAGAACCATCAAAGTATAAGGACCATAGTTGCTTAGATTCTGCAGTGAAAACATCGGCATCTGGAAATTCAATGTGCAAGGGGTGCTTTGCTTGTAGGGGAGCGTCTGCTAGTTGATCAACGATAACTTGTCCCTTGATTGCTTTGCGATCAACATAGTGTATGTCAAACTCACTTAGAATCATGACCCATTTTGCTAACCTTCCTGTCAATGTAGCTTTGCTTAACAAATATTTAAGTGGATCAATCTTTGCGACAAGATTAATCGTATGCATTAACATATAGTGTCAAATTTTTGGTGAAGCAAAGACTACTGCTAGGCAAGCCTTCTCAATGAAAGTGTAGTTGAGTTCATGTCCTGTCAATGTTCGGCTGATATAATAGATTGCTCGTTCTTTCCCTATATGGTCTTCTTGTGCTAGCAATGCACCCAAGGATGTCTCTGTTGCGGAAATGTACAAGATCAATGGTTTATTTGGATTTGGTGGTACTAGAACTGGTGGATTCATCAGGTACTGCTTGATTTGTTGAAATGTCATTTCACATTTGTCATCCCATCTAAAAGGAACATTCTTATGCAGGAGATGTGTGAATGGTAGACTTTTGTCGGCCAATTGCGCAATGAATCTTCTTATGGACTGAAGTCACCCTTGTAATGATCTCAACTGACTGATGTTCTTTGGGGGAGGCATCTCCATGATTGCCTAAACTTTAGCAAGATCTACTTCAATTCCCTTTTCTGAAACAATATATCCTAAAATTTTTCCAGATGTGACCCCAAAAACACATTTCTTGGGATTGAGGCGAACTTTGAATTTTTCCAATTTGGTAAATATTTTAGACAGTATCTCTAGGTGTCCTTCTCTGGTGTATGATTTTTCCAATATGTCATCCACATAATCTTCCATGAATGTGTGCATCATGTCATGAAAGATCATAGTCATAGCTCTTTGTTAAGTAGCCCCAACGTTCTTTAGACCGAAAGGCATGAAATTCCAATAGTATGTTCCCCATGGACAAGTGAAAGCTGTTTTCTCTTGGTCTTCTGGTGCAATCTTGATTTGGTTGTAACCGGAGAAACCATCCATTTATGCCAGCTATTAAATCAACTATAGTGTCAATTCTTGGAAGCGAAAAGTCATCCTTAGGAAAGGATTTGTTAAGATCTCTGAAATCAGTGCACACTCTGATGCGTTTATCCGGCTTTGCTACTGGGACAATATTGGAGATCCATTCTGCATAGGCAATTGATCTTATAAATCCTGCATCTAGGAGTTTCTTGAGTTCTTCTTGAACTAGTAATGCAACATGAGGATGCATCTTTCTGAGTTTTTGTTTCACTGGTTTAGCTCCTGGTTTGATAGACAAATGATGCATTATGAGATTAGGATCAAGACCTGGCATGTCTGCATAAGACCAAGCAAAATTGACTTGATTTTCCTTGAGGAAGTTCATGAACCCTAGGATTTCATTATCTGTCATTGATTCAGCTACCTGTAGAATCTTTGGATTATCTATAGTTTCAATATTGATTTCCTTTGTAGGCTCGATCAAAATGGGCGATCGCTCATGATAGTGCTCTGGGAGAGTGTCAAATTTCCCATCAGCTGGTGCCTTAAAAAGGTTTTCACCATCTGATACACTCTTTATTTTATCTTTTGTTTGATCTAGTACTGCCAGATTTTGGTTTTCACCACTAGATCGTTTTTCTTTATTTTCATTTTTGCAGCTAGGAGACTTGACACTCCTGATTAAAGACTTTGTACCAAAAATCACTAGTGGAACAATCATTTACATCATCTGCAGAAAGGAAGTTTATGATAGCTTCGTCATTGGGAAAAATAGGTAAATCAATAGGTTCAGTTAAATCCCAATCAATGAGATCAGGATGGATCAAAGGTAACAAGTCATTTGGTCGTGTAAAATCAGTGATGGTTAGAGTCAAAACAGAGTTATCAGTAGGATCCGAGGTATGAGGTAGATCAATGATGATACTATTCTCATGATAGTCTTGTTCGTTAAAATCTGACTCAGTATCACTAGACTCATAGTTGCTTTGTAGTTCAGATTCTTGTGGTTGGGACCCTGAACCTTCTCCTTTGATTAAAGTTGGTGTATACTTGTGTATGACATCTACCTCTTTGTCTCTCCAAAATTCATCATCATGGATGGTATCCCATTCATATTCAGCAGAATCTGTATCAGAGTTATTTTCTATGAAATTCAAGGTTGCTGCCAAACATGCATCCTTTTTATCAGAACCTTCCTGTAGTGTAAAAACATTACCTTGTGATTTGTTGGATGGGGTAGCGTCATAGCCTAGTCCAGTTTTATCATATGCAGCAAGCCCTGGAAGATGGATAGGCTCAACTACGCCTTCTTTTCTTTTGCCAATAGGACCATTGTCATATCCCATCTTTTGCATGATGGAATACCCTTTCCCATATCGGTCAGTTGGTAAGGTGACATTTAGAACTGTTTCATCTTCATCCTTATAAAGCCAATTCAGAATTGTTGTATCCTCAGGATCTCCCATAGGGAATTTTTCTTTGATAAATTGTCCATTGAACTTGGTAGTTGGCTCTGTTTGTAGTTGTGCTGATGTTGATGCTACTGATATCTGTTGTTGTGTTATAGAAGGTTGCCATGTGATCGAGGTGATGTAGGTAGATTAGCAAGACAGAGAGAATATTCCCCAACTCCACTTTCCTTGAACTGCAGTTTCTTGTCAAAGCCTTTGGCTAATTGACTGATTTGTGTATCATTCTTAGGAGAAGTATTAGCAAGTGCTTCTCGGTTGTTTGGAACCAAAGTATCCTGACGAGCTTTGACATTGGCACAAGTTTGGATGTTTGAATTATCAGCTGATATAGTGATTTCCTGTCCGTCATATGGAAATTTAAGACATTGGTGGTAAGTGGACGGAATAACTTGCATTTCATGAATCCAAGGGCGACCCAACAAGATGTTGTATGCAAGATCCCGATCTAAAACTTGACAAAAGGTATTTTTGATAACAGGTCCCACTCTGATTGGTAGCATGATTAGACCTTTAGACGTTCTTTCCTCATCATCATAAGCTTTTATAGTAATCTTCCTTCTAGGATCAATGGAGTCCTCTGAAAATCCTAAAGCTTGAACCGCCTTCAAGGTACATATATTCAAACCAGCCCCTCCATCTATTAGGACACGTTTAACACGGAACTTATGGATCATGACCTCTAAGTATAATGATGAATTGTGGGGATGAGTCATGGAAACATCATCTTTGTCTGAAAATGAAAGACATGTAGGTGAGGACAAATGTCCTACCATGGCTTGAAATCGGTTCACATCCAAATCCGTGGATACAGTTGTTTCAAAAAGGGCCTTCTCTAAGATTTCTTTATGTGCCGGGAAATCTTCAGGAGTTCCAAAATGGAAATTTGAGCCGGAGTTTTTCGAAGTTGGTTAACTAAGTCATATTGATGTTGAGGGAAGGTCTCAGTGGATTTCGAAGAGGCACCCTTCAAGACAACTTTAGCTTGTGCTCTCGTTGTGACATTAACTTGTCCATTGTCTATCTTCTCATTGATTTTTATAACGTTGATTCGCTCATCATCCGTATAGAGGTGACGGATTACAGTGTCATCGATTTGATTCACATTTTTGTCAGAAGACTCTCCCTTTTGATAATTTGGCAAAGGGTTGCGAAATGCTTGGTGATCTTCATTGGATTTTTGTTGTCCTTCTATTGTGATAGTACCATTGTCAATTAGGTCTTGAATAGCATGCTTCAAAGCTTGACAGTTGTTTGTACGATGTCCTCTGCACCTATGATAGTCACAATAATAAGCTTCATTCCATGATGGAGGTTTTACACTAGGTTCATAATTGCATTGAGGTGGTAAAGTAAGGACATTTTTTTCCATAACCTCTTTGAAAGCAGATTCCAAGGATTGTCCTAGTGGAGTGAAAGTTCTTTTACTAGAGAAGAATGAAAAGCGTTGTGGGTTCGTGTTTGAGGTATTCCCTAAGGTGTTGTTGTTGTTGTTTTTCCATGGTAATTTTGATTGTTGACAGTCCCCTGATTGTTGTTCTTTGGAGGGGGAGGATTGTTTCCTTGATTCGTGACAGAATTGACATTGTTGTAATTATTGTTACGAGGAGTATTTGGAGTATTCAGAACAAATGGCTTAGTCGAGACATGATTTGCATCTACAACACCATCGTTTACAATGTTTTTGTTGCGAGTCCAAAATTTAGACTTGTCTTGATTGTTATAATGGTTAGATGAGCTAGGATTGTCCTTGTCAAGTTTTATTGTCCCTCTTTTGACCAAAGCACCTTCAATGGTGATGGAATCCTCAATCAATTTCTCAAAGGAAGGTGGACAATTTAGATTTAAGTGATAGCTCATTTCTGAATTTAGGCTATTGATGAAAGTAACCATTTTTTCCTTTTCAGGAACATGACGTGGATACCTAGCAAACATTCTTCTCCATCTTTGAAGAAAGGTAGTGAAAGGTTCACCAGGTTTTTGTGCAACCTTGCAAAGATCAATCATGGTGATTTGGTGTTGGATGTTGTAGGAGTATTGTGTTATGAACAAGTTGATCAATTCCTCAAATGTTTGAACAGGAGGTGTGATTTTTGATAGCCATTCCATAGAGTGACTTCCAAGACTCCTAGGGAGCAAACGCATCAAGTAAGTGTCTTCATGTGCAAATTCTAAAGTCATGTTTCAGAAATCTCTAACGTGATCAATTGGATCCGATTTCCCATTATAACGATCAAATTTTGGAATTTCACAATGTTTGGGAAATGGAATCATATTGAGACTTCTATCAAAAGGATAAGGACATATGTCATCAAGAGTATATTTCTTTGTTTTGGTCCCCCCTTGTAACTCTTTGATTTGTCCTTGGAGTGCCTTAAATTGTTGAGTAAGAATAGTAAGATCAGATGGGGATGTTTCTTCTTCTTTGTTCTTTAATTTCTCAGTATCAAAATCCTTAGGCAATTTAGCTCCTTGATCGGCTAGGAAGAGAAAATACTTTTCTTTGTCACGTTGCAGGATCTTTTCTATGGCTTTAAGAAACTTGGGGTCTTGTTCAGCCTCTCTAATGTGAAGTTCTTTCTCTCGCTCATCATCACTATCTACCAGAGTTTTGTTCATGTCTTTGTACTTATGAAATGGGTTTATTTCTCTATTATCCATATTGTTGTCACTGAAAAGAGGATTGCGATTCACACTATAATGAGGATTACCACATTCACCTTCTTCTTGAATGTTATGGTTAGGACTTTCTCATTGAGACTCTTCTCCTAGTTTGTTGTATTGAGATCTTGTAAAAATAGGCATATGAAAGAAATCCTATGAAAAGATGCTCCCAATTCTTGATTGTGGCTTTCAAAGACGAAGGGTATCAGAATCCTGTTTGAGGGAAGTTGAACCAATAATCCAAAATTTGCTTGTGAGGTGCACTCCTAAAGTTTCAATCCCTGTTTTTCGAAAAGATTTGTAAATCTATTGAAGGTCACTGAAGGATTTGACTAGGATGCGTTGAATATTCAATCGAAGGTTGTGGTATATTCTCAAACTCAAGAGGTTGATTAAGATTGTGATGTTGAGATAGAGCTAATATTTGATAATAAGCTTGAGTAGCTAAAGGTTCTATAGCATAATCATCGGTGAATCCTCTGACGTAGTCTTGGTATCTATGGAGAAATTTGCGATAATGGAGCAAGACGTGTCGACTCTTATACAAAAATTCTCTGCGGTCTAAGGTTTCCTTGTAACTTAAGTTCGTTTTGGGTTTCTTGATCCTATTGAAGACTGATTTCTTGACAAACTTGGTTGATTTCCACTTCCTCAACATGGGAGAGAAATGTCAGAAATTTAGGTCTGTGTAAAATTTTGACAGAAACCTAAAAGCACTATTATGTTTCCTAAATGCACTGCAGAAAGAGGTATATGCGCTAGAGAAAAAGTTAAATGTGCTACAGAATACCTTGAATACAGAAATAGACCTGAGATGCGCTAAATCAAGAAGCATATGTGTTAAAACAGTCCCTAAATGTGCTAGAAAATGACTCAGATGCACCGAAACAGCTAGTGAATGCACCAGAACAGCCTATATATGCGCTAAAGTTTTTCCTAGATGCGCTAAAACAGCCTAAAGATGTTTTGACCAGCCTTTGAAAATTTTCAGCTGAATTTTTTCATGTTCGTCTTGGATAATCCTTTATCTAAATTAATGTTCTTGAAAAACACAACAAACAGTCTGATTTTAAGTTGATCCTAACTAAACATAGAATAAGACAAGCACAACTTAAGTTAGGCCAGGACAATATCTGCTAGATTCCACGTGGGTTTCCCCTAACCCATATCAAGAGAGTGTGAACGTGGCTTGGTTGCACAAGCTCCCCCTTATGCTGCACTCTCTTTCTCGCCAACCAAGGCCCAACCCCTATGAAACTCCTCCCATGGCATTGATCACCTCTACTAAAGACCGTGGAAAGTGTGGAAGACTTCAATCGGACTCAAAGGCTGACTAGAAGCAAATAGAAGCTAGTTTTTGCTTTCTAAACAATGGTTTTAGTCTCTCGACCCCCGTCGAGTGGCCATACATGGGGCAAGAGATTAATCACCATTAAGGTGGCACTCCAACCTGAAGAGGTTAAGCTCAACAGGGTTTAAGGGAGTACAACTCCGTCCGTATGACACATCCACACAAGCAACCTTAGGTTTTCCCTTAAGATTTACATTTATATACCGGTTGGGGGTAGCTTGGCCTTAGCTCTGTTGCCAGTTTGAGTCGCGTTGAGGTGATGAAATCCCCAGGCAAGCCCAATTTCTAGAGTCAATAGATGTTTCTCTTACACCCAGGATCGCACAAGTGCGCAAGGGGAGAGGATACTTTGATTATCAAGTCAAGGTTACACAAGGAAAAGTGGGTCTGGTTTTCTGATCACCTAGTTTGCACAGGGTGAGAGCATAGTCACCTACCACTTTCAAACACAGTCAAGAAGAGTAAACAGATTCATTTTAGGTGCACCAAAATCAAAAATGATTTAATCTAAGTGAAGATTTTGCTTCACAACAGACATGGGGTTCATTTAACTGCATGATAAAGATGTGGTGGCTACCCTAGATTGACCATTTCGAAACCCAGCTAAGAAAAAGGAAAGAAATTTCGTCTGCGGAAGGAGTCAAAACCAGACCCCATACAACTCAGATGCCGAATTAAGGATTTTAGAGCGCGTAAGAACAAAACTTAGATGCTAAGAAGAGAACTCGATGGTAAAAATAGAACCCGTGATGCGCAAGAATAGAAACCGGTACTCCTACAAATCTCATACAATGAATCCCAAATGCAAAATGGAACCTTTACGCAAGAATAGAAAACCTGATGCTAGTTGAATGCACCTTAGATGCTTAAAAGTACTCCCAGCAAAATGTAAAATTCGGACTTCCGTAGTAGCTTAATCGCTGGAAGTCGTAAAACCTGCAAGAAACTTCCATAAGAAAACCTCCGCAAGAAAGAAGTCTAAAATGGGAGCATGTGCCCCATGGTGGGCGCCAAAAATGTGTGATCGAAAATATATGCGTAATAAATGGAAATAAATACTATTCAAGCACACCAATAAGACATTGTATTCAAAACAGAAAATAAAAGGTAAGTAGATGCAAACACAATATTCTGCTTTGATTGTCGTCCCATTGTCCTCTATCTTCAATGTTTTTGTTGATTCCAGCTCTTGCTCTCAGATTGTGTGCTAGGCTCAACAAACTGTCTTCCTAAAGAACGAGATTTCAATATGATGCATGATGCAAGATTAAGCTCTGATATGAAATAAGACTAAGATGATTGAAGTAAACATGATGCTATGATACTAGAATGCTAAATGAATTGAATGCATGAACTCTAATTAATTGCCTGCCACTGCACTTTAGATTCGCCACAGATTATGCTTTCAAGGATCTGGATTATCAGCTCGATTGATCTACAGGATAATTCCCGGCAGACTAATGGTTGAAGATAGATGAAACCTAAGAGAAAAATAGAAGAAACCCTAAAATAAGGATTTCTATTTTATGAAAGAGGAAAGATAACATGTTGAAATCACCTTTCAAAAAAGATTGAAGTTTAACAAACAACTAAAAATTCAATTATTTTTTTGTGATTTATTATTCAATCCTTTTCTTAATTAAATTAACATTTAATTGCTGCGAAGCAAGAAAAGTTGTATTTAAGAAGAAAGCTTTAATCAGGATTTTTGAAAAAAGCAGAAGATCTCATATTTAAATAAAATATTTAATTATGATATGAGAAGAAAACAGAAGATTTCACAATTCAATAAAATATCTAATTGTGATTTAGAAAGAAAGCATAGGATCCTTTAATTAAATAAGGTTTATTTAATTAAATCACTTTTATGAAATTAATTAAATGAAATATTTAATTCACTTAGGCCAATGAATTTAAAATAGGAAGAAAGAGAAAATGATAACCCCACTAAATCAAAAGATTTTGAATTTTAAATTCTAAATGCTGATACTAATTTTATATAAATGTCGTATTTATTTAATTAATTATGATATATGAGTCAATTAAATAAAATAAATCTCTATTTAATTACTTAAAGAAGAATAAGATGAATGAACAATATAAATTTAAATTCAGAATTTGAAATTTAATCAGTATGTAGATAGGATTTTTAGAAAATCAATTGAATAATAAATATTTAAATTTAATGCTTGATTATAGACATGACCATTTTATGTGCATACGCATACATTATCAAGGTAAAGGATTAGGTATTGTTAAGCATGACATCTTGAAGCTACCAAAATCAACACATATCAATAATACCTCAATAATATAGGGAGAAACTTTGTCTAGTGTAAACACCAACATAAGGGGCATGAAGGATCCTTATGATGAGAATACTACTAGTGCTACAACTAGTTGTATCATGAATCATCATACATCCATCATCCCATCCACAAATTGGGACAAACACGGAAAGAGAAAATATAATCAAAGAAAGGAGATCACCGAAGTAAAAAAAGTAAAGAGAAAAGGATAAATAAAATATAAATGTAAACCAAAGAATACAAAATAAAATCATCCCAATCATACTCCATCAGTCAAAGAAACTATGAGGGAAAATAAAAAAGGGAAATGTATCCATCAAAGACATCTGCAAATACAAAATAAATCTTCTCAAGAGACATGTAAAGTATATCAAGTGTTTGGTCCTAGTTTCATGCAAACCTCCATATCTATCCATAATTGCTCATCTACCCAAGTTTGGAGAGTCAAAGGTACCAAACTATCAACCAATCTATCTCATATTCCTTCACACATGTCATTGTCCACTCCATCATTCATGATATCCAATTCTTGCATTGACCATGTGTTGAAAACTACTCTTCATCATAAGGATTTAGAAGGCACTCTATCATGGTGTGTGCACCTAGATAAAGTTAAATCCGATATCAACAAGGTAGATCAAAATTCTCAAAATTTGCATTCAAACACCCATATCTTAGCAAAGAAACTTCTTCGGGAAGGATATCATTGGAATGTTATGATAGTATAATCTACATCAATACTACTAGGTGGTTCAACATGAACATAAACTAAAATCAAAAATCAAAAGAAACAAAAAATTAAGAAAATAGTAAAGATAAAAATTGTCCTTTAGTGAAAACCACTTTAGTGGCACTTTAAGCAAGTACTATGATGAAAACCTGGAAAATAGACATCATGAGTACAATCGATCATCTATATAATCCTTTTCATATGGAAGTATCTTATCCCCTTCATGATAAATCCAATGCTCCCTCCATCCATCCAATCCATCATATCTAGATCTAATAAAACTCGATCTTGACAAATGTTTGACATATACTTCAACTCTACACATGGAAAATTCTTAACATTGTATTTTTTACTCCATTTTTTCTCATTTCCTATCTATAGCATTGATCCTAGTGCACACTAAAACTCTGTTAAACTCTTCACATGATTATCCATTCACTATCTTGTTTTTCTCATTGAAAAATATGAAACATTGCTAGACACTAGGGGCAAGTTCTTGCACTCATTTTTTTGAATAACTTGATCCATGTCTAGTATCTCACAAGGTTACATCGACATCATGATATAGGTATAGTTTATCCTAAAAAAAATAAAAAAATCACAAAATTCAAAAATAGTCATAAAATCTCAAAATCCAAACAAAAAGTTGCAAAATCCCAAAAAAATCCAAAAACATCTAAAATTATGTAAAGAAAATATCCAAAAACATCTAAAACAGTTGTGCAATCAAAATCCAAAAACATCCAAAACATAGTGTAAAGTTAAAAAATCCAAAAAATATTTGAAACAGTTGTATATTCAAAATCCCAAAAACATCCAAATCATCCCAAAAGCCAAAAACATCCAAATCACATCAAAATCCATAAATACGTCAACAAGTCAAAAATGTTAAAAACAAGATTGTTAAACTACCTTGTCTCTAAGCTTGAATGTAGGCAAGGCCATCATTAATGATCCCTTGAGGCAATCAGTTAGTCTTTAGGAGTCTATCACAATAAACTAACAATCCATCAATGTTCATATGTCATCAATAAACAGTTATTGGTCAGATTCAATCAAACTACACCATCTCTATTTGTATAACATAGGCAAGGCCCTCACTGATGAGCCCCCAAGGTTCTAGATCATTTTCCCCTTAGGTCTTGGTCTAATCTTGAAAAACACAAAAAACATTTGAAAATATTGGAAATTCAAAACATTGTAAAAACATTCAAAAAATAAAAAACAACCTCAAATAACTTGAAAACTTAAACATTCACATACACCTAAAAGATCAAAAATAGCCTCAAAAACATCACAAAATGTTAAAAATATTGAAATATTCAAAAGTCCAAAATCACCCATCCCAATTCTCTTTCACCCGCAATAAACTTCCATCCATAATTAATCGATCATCACCATCACCCTTTGGTAACAAAAATGGAAATAGGTACACCAATAACTAGAAAGACAACTTTAAACATGAAAAATCAAACTCTTGATCATTATCAAACATGACAGTCAAACCTTATATTAATGGCCTTTCAAAAAACCTATCAAACCTTCCATCATCCACTAACATGACTAGAATACACCTTTCTTACAATGGGAATTATCATTGGAAATAATTTTGGATGCTTATCCTCAAAACAAAACATACTTTTTAGTAAGAGATATGAATAGCATTGACTGTTTGTTCATTTAGATATTTTCTTATGATTTATTTTATTGTTCCATTCCAATTGCCTCTCGATGATGTCTATCAAAATGAACTAGAGAGAAAGGAATGGGGCATTGATCTTTATCTTTCATTTGTTGTGCTTGTTGGATGTTCTCATAGTACAACCTTGAAGAATACTTATCTTACATGTGTGGGGTAGTCTCAAGTAAAACATCGGCTAGGCCATATCAGGTTCTTCATACCTTTTGTGTGTTAGTCCCATTACTTTGATGGCTTATTCTTTCACATGGTGTAACAAGGTTTCTATATGTTAGGTATGAACAAGGATACTCCTATTTGTTTATAGAGTCAAATTCCATCACATTACATACAAAGCTATCTTGGTTATCAATACCTTGATGCATCGTGTCTATTTTCTATATAAAAAATAAGGAATGATATGATGAATCATTTCAATCCAAAAAAAAAGAAAAACATCTTTCTCATCATATATTTAATAAAGTCTCAAATAATCATAGGTTTGTTAGACTTATAAATCAATCTTAAAACACTGGTTAATCAATATTCATCTCATTCTCATTCTGTGTTGTTCTTCTCTTTACTAACAATTCTATCCAAGTATCAAATTTGTGATATATATCAAAATATACATGAGGCTACCCATGGCCGATGACTGTCTATACATTATAAAATCTATCTACATCAAATATCTGATCTTTTTAAAGAAGTATTTTTCATCCTCTTTGAGTTGAACTGATTTTGCATCCTTGTCACAATCTTGACCTAAAAATTGAAATTTTCGCTCAATCTCTCAAGGGGGTAGTATATCAACATTTATGCATTTAATCCTTTCACTAGGGAAATAGTGGGGCATCCAAAAAATCATAATTTTTTAAATTTTTGATTTGAGTAGTAGCATTGATCTAAAAAGCATCAAGTCTTTAAACCAATGCAATAGGTACCTCGTTTCAAAGAGGGAAAAAATGTACACTTAAAATTGTCCTAATCAATATCACACATTTGAAATCGATTATTAACACCATTTTAATCCTAGTTCAACCCATTTTGACTATTTAATTAAATAATCCTAATTTTTAACTGAATTCATCAATTTTCTTCTACTAATCGAATAATCAACATTATCTGGTTAATTCATGAACCTTCCATGCTAATTTTCATCCTATTTAATTTAATAATGTGAATTATTTAATTAAAATTCCCCTTGTCTTCTCATTTGATCAAATAATCTGGATTATTTAATCAAATGTCATTAATTCCCTCTTTTTAATGAAATGAGAAAATTGTTTAATTAAATATTTTAATTCCTCCATCATGCACAATTAAATAAAATCCTAATTATTTAATTGGATAATTTCTATCATCCCTCTAATTTCTCCCACTTGCAAAGGAATATTCCCTTAAAATATTCCTCTAGTTCAAATTCAAACTATTTCCCTCTCAAAAGGAAATATCTTTCACATTCCTCCTCAACTTTAGGATTTGTGTTTCCTCAAATCATTTTGAGCCATTGATTAAATTCATCAATCCATTTCAAATTTCAATCTCATCCATGGATTGAATTCTTGATCCATGCCAATTCCTCTCCTTGATTTTTATCCATTGATTCACTCAATTTTCCTATAAATAGCCTCTATTTCTTGAGCAATTCATCCACATTCATTGAGAGCATCTACATTATAGTGAATTTTAGAGAATTCTTATGAGAAATTTCATCACTTGAGCAATCTTAACATTCAATTTTAATCATTTTTCATTAATTGCATTCATCTTCAAGCTTGTTTCAACCAAGGGATTGGGAAAGGGTTGATATTCCACATCAATTTAGCACCAATCCCACAATGGGATGAGGTTTGATGTGTTAATTAGGTTTCTTTTAAGAATTTCTAGTTTATTTGATGTTTAATGGCTTCTTAGATTTTTATTTTCAAGAATATCATTAGGAGCATGATTTAATTAGTTAAATATTGGCTTAATTGCATAATTCAATCATGTTTAGCTTAGTTCATGATCATGTTCACAACTGGACCTTTAGTGGATCATCCATTTAATTTGGAGGATATGAATGGGGATTCCCTCATAGTAAAACAAATGCCCCCCCTCCTAGGATGTTAATTGAGAGGCCCACTGATGATAGATTAGTCATCAATTTTGAAACATGTGGGAAGGTGGTAGATGACATTAGGCCTAAGGCCTCTGAGGAGTTTTTGCAAGATGATCAGCTCATCACCATACAAGATTTTGAGGAATTTTTCTTTAAAAATAAAGGAGAAGTGTTAAGATTAACTCTTACAACAAGTAGCTTCTCTAACAAATAGAAGGAAATTGTTGAAATTTTTTGGTAAAAATTCAAGGAGGAGATGGATGTCGTAACCCCTAAAAGGGGAAGATATTTGGTGAAGATGGAAGGATGTTTATTTCTACCTATTTTGGACATCTCCTCAGACATTGCATTTGATTCCACTAGAATGTATGAGGGTGGAGATCCAATTTTGGGATCAGAAGACCAAGTAGAGGACCTATAGTTTGGTCATAGATTCCACCCTAGGCATGAGACTCTAGCCATTTGTTAAATTTTCCCTAAAATCAATAAGCCCCAAGTAATAATCAAACCTAATGAGCTCATTATCCATCTCATTATTAGGTGGGTTGGAGATACAAGTGCAACCCAAGTGGCCTCCTTAACAGTTAATCCAACTCTCTTCACAGAGGAAATTGTTAAGAAACTACAAGAAAATCTTGATAAGGTAAATGCCTTGAACCAGAGACTTGAGAAAAGGATCAATATAGTTCAAGTGTTATTGCCACATCCACAAAAAATAGATGAGGCATAAGCCTCATATGCCAAGAACAAATTGGAGGTGTAGATAAAAGAATTGAGGGAGAAACTAAAATAGAGCACAACAAAGGTTGGTGCAGCAAAAGAATATCTGTGAAGAATATTTTCTAATTTCATGGACAATATTTTGGGCTATAGGTTGTACAAAATCCTCTCCCATGTAAAATGAGTGTCGGAAAACTATTCAATGTTGAAGGATGTCTTCTCTACCCACAATTAGATGTGGATGAGGCTAGAGTCCATGCAAATCAAATGGTCCAAAGGAGTTGAGGTGTTGAGGTTTCTTGTTAGCAATTCATATTTTGATAGTAGCTTGGTGTCTAACATTTTGAGTAATTAAAATTGTTTGGATGACATAATTAGTCATCATATTAGGTATGGGTATCTGTTGAGGGGGGATCTCAACACTTTTGAGGGCTTTGAGGAGTTTATATGCCTCCAATTTTGACTTGTGATGGGGAGGTTATGGAATATGTGGAATGGAAATAAAAAATTCCAATCTCATCACTCCCATGTATAGTAGAATCAATAAAGAGGGGGAAGTGGATGTTGATCAACTGAATTCTAGTACAAATGCATTAGCCAAACTAGAATATAGTATAATAGGTTTTCTAGACAGTGTAAATTTTGGTTGGTGAGGAATAAAAAGCACATCTAGAAAGGGTCAAAAACTTTTTTCCACCAAGGACTGACACCTTAGTAGGGTAGGTAGAGCACATGGAGGAATAGGATAGTACAACTTGAGTTGCATTTGAATCAGTTTCCAACAACTAGGTATAACTATTGCATGGACATGTCAAATGGAGAATGTCAGAGGTGTCCTATTTGTTGCAAAAGAAAATTTTGAGATCTTTTGTCATACATTAACTTTAATGTTACAAATGATCTCCAACTACTTTTGGGCAGCTATCAACCTTTTGAATAGTTTTTTGTCCTTTGTAAATTTTTCCACCACCTAGATTTTTGTCTTCTAGTGACTAGGTTGTTGAATGAGGCATTTTTCTTGTTGCTTCCCTTGTGTATATAAAAAGTGAACTTTGGGCCTCATTCAAAGGGTTCTACTTCTTAGAGTTTGTAAATATTTGTGTAGGTTTTAGGATGAATAGGTAATTCCTCTAAAGCTACGAGAGGAAATGTTGTAATTTTTCTCTAAAATAACAACAAATGACCTAAATACTCATTGTATTGTGCCAAATGTTTAGATCAATTTGTCATTCTCTCCACTATTGTACATGTAGTGTAGGAAAAAGTATCCCTTTTTTACACTTAATTTAGGAAATAATATTGAATAAAATGAGCTAAATTATGCCTTAATTTAGTATTGTAATATGTTTTACATATCCGCATTAAGTTTAGGGCCTTATTAAATAAAATAGACTTAATTGTGCCTTATTTATGGTGTTGTAAGGTGTACCTTTACACTTTCACACTAACCTAAGGATTTATTAATTAATTGAGGTTAATTATACCTTAATTAGCCCCTTTAATTAAAATACAAGCCTAATTAATTGTAATTTCCAAAGAAGAAAACCTGGCATTCATCAATGCCATTTGAATTTCGAGAGTTCATGTTAACATATGTATAAATATAAGGTCATTTCACTATGTTTAATCCTAGAATAATTTTTATGTGACTTCATGAGATCAAGCTAGCGAATTTCAAGAGAATTTTCAAGGCATTCAAGGGTAGAATTATTGAAGATTATTCCAAAAATCAAGATTCCATTATCATATCAAATATTTCTTGCATCAAGCATGTTATTTGAGTTAATATGTTGATGTAGTGTTCAAGATCCATTCAAGCATTCAAAGGAATTGTTTCAAGTCAATTTTTATGATCAAGATCCACATCCATTGAAGTTATTTCATGCAAGTTGCAAATCCACACTCTAAGGTTCAAACAATGGTTTGGTGAGTTGTGACATTGCATTTGTTCATTCATAATTCCTTCATGATATTTCATTTCATTAAAAGGTTTAATTAAAAAAATAGGGTTTGACCAAGGAAAACCCCCATTCACCTAAAATAACAATATTTTTCTCTCTTGATGTGTGTTGGAAAATTTTAGGTGGAAGATCTATTGAAGAGAAAAATTACACAATTTTCAAAGTTGTCAAAGTTGAATTTGTTGTAACCATTCTTGCCAATTTCGTAGAAACCGACCTACATGATTTATTTCTAGCTTTCCATCCATGAGATTCAGGAATTTGGGAGTGTAGACACAACAAAACAAAACCTAGAAATAGATTTTCAAGAGCCCTAGCCAGGGCCCATTCGCCATAGGGCGAATGAGTCATCAGTAAGCTTTAAAAAATAACTTTTGGTGGTTGTTACACATCACTTTCCCATTCCAAAATCTGTAATTTGACTATTGGTCCCATTAGAATTGAGCTTAATCTTCTAGATGTACTTTATATCTTGCATTTTGGGTTTTATTTTCTATTTTTAATCCTTCCCCTTAAAGTGTTGTTTGACTCATACCCTCATCCTTGCTTAAAAGGGAAATTTGCAAATTTATACCTTGATCTGACTCACCTTTTGGTTGATAGTCACTTCATTGTTTGGATCTCATTTCTTGAATGAAATCATGGAGAATAGGATTATTTACTATCATTTTGGTGAACCCCCTTTTATATAACCCCATTTTTAACCTTTTCATTGTGGTGAACCTAAGTTTGATCATTGCAATTTTCTGATTTTGGTTTCCATTTGCACCCTACATATGGATCTTGCATTCATTTATATTTCATTGTATTGAATTGAGTCTCATTGAGGGTGTCTAGATTGCACTTAAATTTTCATTTTATTTAAGGGTTTTAGGATTGCATAGTTACATTCCTTAAATTTGAAAAATACAAAAAAATAGTTATCTTTCATATCATTTACATAACGTTGCATCATATTCACTTGCATTTGAAAATTGAAACAAAATTTCACATCAAATTAGGTCTCCTAGTTTGTCATTTTATCACATCTTGCACTTGCATTCAACATTGAATTCATAAAAAAATCAGACTATAACTTATTGTTTCTTATCAGAACCTAGAAATCATTGAAATCATCTTATAAATCTATAAAAAGTACTTTTTAGAAAACCCTAACCTAGGACCCATTTTCCATAGGGTGAATGATTCCCCAATTAG
>VDFB02039474.1:0-26674 GCA_007258455.2 Sequoia sempervirens
AAATAATGAAATTTGGTCTATAACCTTTTCAAACAAGTCCTCAACCCAAATCTAATGGTTTTCAAGTGCAGCTATTTCCTTGTTTTGTGCTTCCTAATCTAATGTTACTGTGTTTTTTTTTTTAAATATGTCTATCATAACTAAGTATCGAACTCAGCTCTCATGATTAGATATTATTGTTGAATAACACTTGAAACACTTAATTTGTCGCATTTAGGTACACTTAACTACACCGTTTACAAACAAAGAAAGAGGAGCCTCTCTTTCATCTTTCACATTCAACCTTTTGATCCATTACGTCATCCATCTTGCTTTTCATTGTGCCTTCCACTCTACTTCATTTATTACCCTCTTATTTGCTCAATGATCTTTTACGTGTATTCCACTAAGTTGTATTCCACATGTACACCACCGAGAATTACTAGTTATGTGGGTTTTCGTTTAATTTCCTAGCGAACATTTCCAATCAAGCCAACCATGTTTCGCATTATTGGTCAAGCCTACATTGATTAAATATAAAAATGTGTTTGAATTTGAAACCAACTTAGATGATACCACTCCGAATAGTAATAATTATTTGATCAACCATGCTCATGCAAAGATCTTTCCTTAGAGGCATGATGTTGTACTTCGCCAAAGGAAAACAAGTGGCAATAGGTCTTAGGGATTCCGTTACAACAACTGAATAGTCTAGTGTCCTAAGTGCAACCTCCTAGGATTTTCATCCATACAGATTAACTTTACCTACGACCACTTTTTCTACTAGTGCTCAAACTAAAGGACAAATTAATGCACTTGACAAATAGACCCCAACTAGATCTCTAACCCTCTTTTATTTAAAAAATCAAATTTCTTGTTTAACTCTTGTCATTTCATATATTACATAGTTATTGCCTCATTACCGTATAGCCCTACCTTATTGTGCTATCATCATTTGCCCTCCATCTTACCATCGTGCTTATTATCCATTCATCATCCTACAAGTGAGGCCTTCTTCATTTACCTATTTAGAACTACTGGTTAGAGACATTCGTCTTAGTGTTTTCAATCTATAAATTTTATTATAGAGCATACAGGTTAAAGACACGGGCCCCACCTTGTGCTTCCTTAAACTTCTGTATTGTCAAATAAACCCCGGGCCATTGTTAATTCCCTTTTTGGAAAAAAGAATTCATAACACTGCCACTGTGCTCTTCCACTGTTTTCTTGCAGCGCAAACTGTTGGATCCAAGTCCTCTCCATATTCATAAGAATACTACAAGCAAATAATTTCCGGGCTTCAAATTCGATATACTTACAAATTCTTTCATAAAAAATACCAAATCATAGGCATGAATGTGTAATCTACCCATTGGATCCAACTCTGTATATTCACGACAATGATAAGATACACTTCCAAAAAATTTCTCATCAAAAATACCAATCCATGGGCAAGAATGCTTAGTCGAAGAAAACACTCACTTCCCAACTACAAAATCAAGCATGTATCATTTTTTCTTTCATCTTTGTTAAGTTCCTAAAATCAAAGTGAACTTTCAGAAATATGAAATATCTCAAAGATGGGAAGTTGCACATGAGAAACGACTGCCATTAAATATGGTTTAACATAGATCCTAGCAATTAAATAATAATACAGTCTCTGCATCGAGCAGAACTAGCAAAGTGTCATGGATAGTCTAACTTGGCAAATCCCATATTGAAATGTCAATAATTTGGTACTTGTGAAACTCCCGAGTTCACAAAAATTGTAACTAACAATATAAATGATATTAAAAAAAAGGATATTTCCAAATTGTGTAAAACTCGATTAAGCAAAAGAATTCATTTATTAGAGAATTGAGTTCCTCAAACTTTGGATTAAAAAAGAGTATTTCTACAATGACCTCATTATTTTATGCCACAAGGATAATCGGATGAGAACAAATGCACAAAATAATCAAGTATTGGATTATCCAGCAAATAAAAACAAATACTAGAGGGTTCCACTTCCAACTGAAATACAGAGGTTGATACGAACAAATTTAAATACAAACTTTTAAAACTAGAATGTAATAGAACTCTGCAATTCCAAAGCACTTTAAGTGGTGGAATCAAAGTCCAGCAAACACTAAAGAAGCAAAATGACGCAATATTGGGTATTGTTGAATTAGCACTTACAATAAATTGCAATGTCAGTTTGCAATGGCAAACATTATATACATACAAGATTCGCTTCAAAGACCACTGCATTTGATGAAATATTGTAGCTGGATGCAGTGCTTTGACTTCTATTCTGTGATGTCTAAAATTTATTTCCCTAAATCTTCTATTGAAGCTCAAAATAAAACAAGCATTAGTTTTTTAAACAAAATAACTACATATTCCCTGTAAAAGCTGTAGCATGTTCACCCAGAATCTGGTACTTCGCCTTGTTGTTTAGCAAGATATTTCTCTCTCCGTTCCTTCTGCATCATAGCAAGAGCTTATTGAACTTTTTATACTTCAGAATTGAACTTAGGACACTATATAACATTAAGAGCCATGAGAAACAGCTAAAGGTATGAAGCATGTGAATTTGCCTCATAAAGCTATAACAATTTACTTATATCACAAGTCTGTGTAAGCAAACTCTTAGAATGCTTGAAGAATACAATAGAATACCCACCCATTCATCTATAACACCTTCTGCTGGAGCAGGTGGTTTCGAAGTTTTGTCCTCCTGAGGCTTTTTACGTGCTTGATTATTGGCTTCTGCTTCTACTAGACGCTTGTTCAATTTTTCCAGCTCCTTCAGAATTAAAGGGTTTGTAAAAGCATAAATCAGAAGCAATTCTAAAATTGAATTTTTCCCATATCTTAGAAACAAAAAAGCAAGTGTAACCATCATACAGCAAATATGAATGGCATGCATGAAAAGAAAAGGTTTTTGTAAACTTACCTTGCAAGGGCGTTGTGGATCAAGAAACACTACACGCAGAACTTTCTCCACTGCTATCAACTCCTTATTCTCTTCGAACTTGAAAATTTATCATCAAACAGAAAAACAAGCATTATATTCCATTATTAAATTAAGCATTAATATTCTTACACTTTCATTGCTGGCAATTAATAGATGTCCATCATAAAAGTACTAAATACTGAGCCAATGTGAAATCAAACAGCAATCCATATTTATATTACCAACTAAAGATCAAATAACAACTAGAAGCGCAAACTCAAATCCTGTAACCTTACTACCCAAACTCTTTAATCATCTTCACAAATCAACAGATCTGTATGTTAAAATGAAGCTAAATGAGCAATCCTCAGCAGTGTCTATCTCATAAAAAGTGGTAAAATACTAAACTTCTAAATCATGATGATGATCTATACGCACTTTAATTACTTGAAGAAGATCTAACTTGAAGGGGGTTTTGAAAAACAAAAAATCCCAAGAGCCTTGACAAGAGGCATCATCATACCAGTTCTGGAGTATATTCAACACCATCCTTCACTTTCAAGCTCACAATCTTGAACTTATCCTTCGTTTTCCTTTCCTTTGACTTTTCTGGCTGCTTCATCTTCCCTTCTTGAGAGTTTTCTGGCTGCTCCACAAATTTTACAACTGCATCAAATCTTTCCTGTCAGAAGACCTGTCATTTAGGAATGCTAAAGAATATTCAAACAATGGTTAGAAAGATCAAAAGCATAATGTTGACATCAATGCCCAGTAGCTTAACCCCAAATAGAACATATTACATGGAAAATCAGAACTCCTATGCCACAAATACTTACCACTTGTCGTTATTGACTCATTTGGCGCAAGAATGCCATTTGGAGGTCGCATAAAACAGCTCTTGGGAGCATTCGTCTGGAACTGGAAATATAATTAAAAGAAAAGTTCAAAAAAATATAAATAACAGGTTACCAGAAATTACCATTGCTTCTAAAAGGGTCTCAGAATTGACAGCACAAATCAGAATTTCAGATATCCTATCTGTTGCTTCTTATGTTGCTCCTAAAGCTTCGTATACTTACTTTGAAAGCTACAAATGATCGACTGACATTCTTTATCCTCACCGCACTGGAAACTTGCTTCCCAGGTTCATCTGTGCATATAAAGATTCATGCCGAGATGAGAAAAAAAATTGATGTTTTCCCAACTTTGATTGAATCCACAGCCCAAGTAAATTTAATATATCTCAATAGACCCTTCTAATTTTTGCTTAACCTCCCTACGAATCCCTTTTTAACTGCGAACCTATTCAGTTCTTAATTTGAAAAAATAGAATATATCATCAAAGCTAATAAGCCTAAAGCAAAACAACATGGCAATAAGAGAATCTGCCGTTATTATTCCAAGAAAAATAACTGCTGCACATTTTCCCAAATTTGATTGAATCCACAGCCTACATCAACTTATATTTTCCTTAACCTTCTCGAAAGACCATTTGTAAATGTCACCTAATGTGGCTCCATATTTCAAAACAGTGAATACGCCGTCAAGTCTAACAATTTGAAAGTACAAGCATATACCATGACAAAAAAACTGCTATCGATCTCCCAACCAAAAGAAACAAATTTGTATTTGCCCAGGTTTTCTTGAATCCACAATCATATATTTGATTTCCCTTAACCTTCTTGATAGACTGTTTCTAAGTATAACCTAATTTGATTCTATATTTGAATAAGGTGTATACATAATCAATCTAATGCATTGGAAACAAAAACAAATAAAAAAAACAGAAATTCACTGTAATTTGTAGTTTCGTTTTTAAATTGCAAATTAAAATCGTATTTTTCTTTAAGATTGTTGCTGATAGGAGCGGCCAGCTTTTTGCCAATCTTCTCAAATCCTGTTAAGTCGTGATGTAGCCATCAATCATCTATGTACTAATTGGCTTACAAGTTTTTCTTCTTCGATCTAAACATGCTTGGATCTTGGGATGAATGTTATCTTGATGAAATTGTGGGATGCCGTCCATTACCCTTTATTTTAGGACCTTAGGCGAACACCTTTTCTTTGGGCAGACAAAGTAGAACCCTCTGGATGGTTTCACTCAGAGACTTCCAAGCCTACAAGTGACCCCAACAATCCAACCTAGCGTGGCGACCTCAGCCCAAACGACAACTCCCTATTTAATTTTTTTTTCAACCAGAATCATCAGCCAATGGAGATAGTTTTTAATATCAACCATTTTTCCTTTTGTGAATGCTCCTCCATTTTACTATTAGGATAGTTTGTAATATCAACCATTTTCCCTTTTGTGAATGCTTCTCCATTTTACTATTAGACAATTTCCAATTTAAACAAATCTTAACCAAAATCACCAGCCAATGGAGATAGTTTTTTTACCAGTCATTTTTCCTTCTCTGAATGCTCCATTTAACTTATAGACAACTCCCAATTTAAACAAATCTTAATCAAAATCATCAACAAATGGAGATAGTTTTTTATATCAATCATTTTTCCTTTTGTGAATGCTCCATTTTACCATTAGAAGAACGATATATACTTCAGACAGCAAGAAGACCAGTGGTTCGATGGTCGGAGTGCCCAAACATGTTCATCGAAGTTACAGTCTACTATCAATACAAAGTAGAAATCCATTGCTCAAACATCAATAGCGAACGAATTGAAGTCAGGTTCGGAGAAGCTAAACTTACAGAGAAAATAAAGCTTCTTAGCAGGATCAAGCCGGAGCCGGCGCCGAGTCAAGAGGCAGGATTTTGCAACCGCCATTAAAGACTGTTGATTCTTGGCAGGAGGGCGCCCACTGCTACGACTCCTAGAAGTCCGTCGTTCCGCTGGCTTCTTCTGCCACGTCGGCAATCCACATAGTTTCCACCCAGTAAATGACTTCCTTTCTGAAACCTCACCCAAACTCTGCTCAACCGCCGCCATTTGGAGCCCGATCTACTCACTCTTCTGATTCAAATCTTTTCGCAGCCTTAATTTTCACCTTTACATACAAAACCAGAAAATGACCTACCAGAAACCCTCCCTTCAAAATTTTAGGGGTTATTTTCACAAAACTTAGAAAGCATATAACTCGGCTGTTGAGAAACCTAATTTCTCCGACGCTACTAACAAAACACTTCCACAGGCATAAAAATTGCTGCTAACGAGCTCTTTTGCGATTCACGGCACAAAACATTGCCTTTAAGCAACCTTCACAAATAATCAACCCAAGACAAGTCACTAAGCTCGAATTCAAGGAAAAAAAACCATGAATTTCGACAAATTCTCCATTATTTAAAATAAGTCTTCCTGCAAGTTCAAAATTTTACTGCAGAACAAGCTTTAAGTCAAAATTTTCCATCGATCTGCTCGATACAACCTGACGCCAATAAATCCCTTGTTTTGAGCCTTATTTGACAGCTTCTCCAGTGTTTTTTTAGCTATCTGTACTTTTCCCCTCAATCTACACCATATCTCAAAAATACGTCACAAATACAGCGTAAATTTTACACTTGTAACCAAGAATTCATCGTTTTACACCGGAAAACATGCCCAAAAGTTTTCCCCGATCGAATCGGCCCTGAAAGAACTCAAAAACACGATTTGACGCCAACGAACACAAAATCGCTCCAAAATACTTTAATTTCTGGCTTTTAATTCCTTTGCCTTTACGAAAATTTTGCCTTGGAACCTTTTTTTAAGTCGATTTTACCTGCATTTCATGAAAAACCAATTCCTCTCCCATGAGAAATTTGTTGCGGACTTGAATTGCTTTTCAATTCTTCGTATTATGATTTTCATATCACGCAATTATTATTTATTAAAAGATTAAATAAAATATGATTTATATGATGTGGAGTCAACTATAAACTTTTAGGGTTAGGTACGTACCGTGTGGGCTTGTATCCAAAAGGAAAGGACATGCTACCTTCTAGGAACGAAAGTTCATACCCTCTAATTTTTACTTTTTGTTTTATGTTATTTTTGGTTGATGTTATGCATAACCTTAGTATTTTTTTGATTTATTTGGAGTACAAGTTAATTTATAGAATTGAATTTAGATATTTTATGTCAACTTGGAATGAGATAGTTTATTTTTATAGAGTTTTGATTAAATGGTAAGGTTTTAATTAGTCCTTCTAGTTTTGATTTTAAGTTTTTTGTTTTTTGGGTTGACTTTTTCATATATATGGTCATTATATATTAAGTAGTATACAAAAGGTCTCAATTTGTGTGTTTGTAATTTATATTTAATGACATCATCTCACGTCATTTAGGATCATTGATTGTTAGGATAAAAGTATTCCCAAGAACATTCAATCATAATCTCAATCTAAATTGTAAGAGTGTGTGCATTTATGCTTCCAAACATGTTCTTGATCTTTATACATTAGTCATAGTGCTTAATCATTATCAAGAAATTCAATGGTCTTCCCTCTTATAAGGAAGCTAAGGTAGTAGAACAACTTCCTACACTAATCTTAAGAGAAAAATAACGCAAAACTTTTACAAATATTTAACAGTTATAGAAACTTAAACAAAAATAGACATAAATATCATGCATACCATAACATAGTGATTTACGTAGAGAAAACCCTTTCAAGAGAAAAAACCCACACTCCAAAAACCGCCCAATATATTATTTAGAAATAACAAAAATTACAATATACTTGCAGAGTAAGTTTTTCATAAGAGTATCACCAACCAGAGATCCAGAGGCAACACGACTGCTATCAGACTCTCATAATACATCACAATACATAGTTGTAATACAATGCACTCATAAAATAGGGTTGTCTTCTAGGGCAAGTCAAGCTAATAAAATATTAGTCATCGGATATGAGACATAATGATGAATAGTCCAAACTTACAATAATAAAATATAAATAAAAAAATTCTTTCAGGGATGTTACCCCCGAGCCCCCACTGGGGAGTGCTACCCCCAGACCTTCACAAGGGGAGACCCCTCTACACCCCCCATCGTCGTTGGATGAACAGTACCTTATGTATCAATCGTAGCTTATGTAATTGCAAGGTTGAGACACATTTTCCCAACAAATCTCCTACTTGTTGAACACCTTGCAAAAGCAACGGGAGGGTGTAAACCTCATCTCTTAATTGCTAGGGGCCGAAAGGCCCATAGTCTCTGAACACCATCTGAACTTCTATGTTCTCAGAGGTTTAGTTAAAGAATCAGCAACATTCATCAAAGTCTCTACCTTAACCAACTTTACCCTACCATCTCTACCTTAACCAACTTTACCCTACCATCTTCAACCATATCTCTAACAAAATGATACTGTACATCAATGTGCTTGGTCTTGGCATGAAATGTTAGTTTCTTGGCTAGACATATCACACTTTGGTTGTTGCAATAAATTATCACTGCAACTTATTTTATTCCAATATCTAAATATAGTCTCTTAAGCCAAATGGCTTCGAGTAGCTTCCATATACTCTGCTTCAGTAGTGGACAAAGCAACCACAGCTTGTCACTTACTCATCCAACTGATTGCACCACAAAATAAATTAAACACAAGCACTGGTGGATCGTCTACTATCAACATCACCTACCCAATCTAAATCCACATAACCATGAATATCAAGGAAAATCCCATCTTCAATCATATTACTATGATAACATAAGGAATAATCTAAGGTACCGCGCAAATATCTGAAGACTCTTTTAACTGCATCCTAATGAACTCTGCCAGGATTAGACATATATTTGGAAAGAACTCCTACTACTTGGGCAATGTCTAGTCTAGTACAAACCATAGCATACATCAAACTTCCAATTGCACTCTAGTAAAGCACTATACTCATGTTTCCATCTCTAATAGGGATGTTGGACAATTTGAAATAGATAACTTTGTTCCAACTAAAATAGGAACACACAATGGTCTACAATTCTGCATATCAAACCTCTGTAAAATTGAATTGACATACTTCCTTTGGCCAAGCCATAGCTTTTTGCTCACTCTATCTCTTTTTATTTACATCCCAAGAATGTGTTTAGCTGCACCAAGATCTTTCATTTCAAATTTTGTAGCAAGTTCAGATTTTAGTTCTGAAATCATACTTTTCTCTCTACCAATAAATAACATATCATCAACATATAATGCAATAAATAGGAAATGATCACCATCTATTTTATTATATAACACAGCCAGAGCACTACGTGATGAAAGGTAAAAGTAATTGGCTTGCAAATTGAAGAAATCTTTTTATGACCTAAAATAGAGTCCCAGGATGTGGTACCAAAAATTTGATACATATGTGTTGAGTTTGGGATTTGAGCGTTATAAATCAAATAATTAAAGCTTCTTTGCACAAGATCCCACTCAAAATTGGATTAGTTTGAAAAACTCAACAACCCACAACTAAAACCAAAGGTGATCAGGCTTTGATACCACTTGTAAGGAAGCTAAGGTAGTGGAACAACTTCCTACACTAATCTTAAGAGGAGAATAATGCAAAACTTTTACATATCTTTAACAGTTATAGAAACTTAAACAAAAATACACATAGATATCATGCATACCACAACACAGTGATTTACATGGAGAAAACCCTTTCGGGAGAAAAACCCCACACTCCAAAAGTCGCCCAATATATTATTCAAAATCACAAAGATTACAATATACTTGTAGAGAAAGGTTCTCATAGGAGTATCACCAACCAAAGATCCAGAGGCAACACTACTGCTATCAGACTCTTAGAATACATCATAATCATAATATAATGCCCTCATAAAATAGGATTTCCTTCTAGGGAAATTCAAGCTAATAAAATATTGGTCGTCAGATATGAGACATAATGATGAACCGTCCAGATTTACAATAATAAAATATAAATAAAATTTTCCTTTCGAGGGTGTTGCTCTCAAGCCCCCGTCAGGGCACGCTACCCCTAGACCCCAAGCAAGGGGAGACCCCCCTACACCCCCTGTTGTCCTCAAATGAAAAGTACCTTATGTATCAACAATAACTTATGTAATTTCAAGGTTGAGACACAATTTTTCAACACCTCTATCTATAGTAATCCTCAAAAAAAGTTTGGCCTCATCAAGTTTTGAGCATAGGTACAATTAGAAGCAAATGAATGACAAAGATCAAATATACTAAAGATAAAATTTATTCCTAGTTTTTTGTCAGAGTGTCAACTAATCAAAGAGATCAAAATTGACATCATGTAGAAAACTAGATAAGCCCATTGTCACTTCTCAACCATTTCATTTCCTTATCTCAAATTACTCATATCTTACTATTTTGTTTCAATCTCAACTATTATTTCCTAGGTTTGATTTAATTAGCATTTAGACTCTCGTAATCTAGGGTTTGGTTTATTTTCCTTTTATTTTGTTGAACTCTTAACTTTCATGCCTATTATTTAGGTTGGATTTTTTTTCAATTAAATGTACAATGTGAATTTATTAGTTTTCAAGCCATTATGTTTATCGTTGCATGCTTAAGAAGCTCCTTAGACCCTTAAGTCCCTTTCAACAAAGTACTAGTTTGAACCCCCATCTTAACACTGTGACTACCTATATTCCTTATATTGGTCACGTCTATTATTTGGACAAAACTAAGTACTTTGGATTTGGGAATTGAGGCTAAAAATTTGGCTTGTAGTTCAAATTTATACCTTGTCAATCTAGGAACGTAGTCCACTTATGAAAGAAATTGGAGCTATACGCCTAAGGGTTGAAGTTCATGAGATGAGGGGAAATGATATGCAGCTAAGTGTGCAGAATGGATTAAACTGGAAATCCGGTTTAATAATTTTGTTTATGCTCTATGAAAGGTGTAGTTTAAACAAGTGTCTTGTAAAATTGGTAGAAACCACACAATTCAAAGGAATGACTAGCTAAATAGTCCACTCAACATTGTAAATACTTCATTAAATTATCAATCAAGGCTTGTAAACTTGTGATTGTGTTGGCACTATATGTGCTTTCAAAGACTTGAGATTACCTAGGTTATCCTATTAAAGGCATTCTACTTGCTAGATAATCACAGAAACACATAACAGTGAAAGAAGTAAATTGACGCTAATGGCTATGGGTGACTACAACATAATTTGTAGTTGAAGTGTTGCTAACAAATAATTACTAAAACTAACTCGAAACTGATAATTGAACTTAATCTATCCTCCTTAGTACTACAAATCAATTAAATGCATTCATGCATATGAACAATCATTATTGATAATCATAACATGAGAATCTATCCTAACTTACATGCAATTTATGGAGTAATGATTAACAAAAATAACTACCAATAGGAATAAAACAACTATAAATGTAGTGAAGAATATTTACCTTGAGTAGCATGCTCAAGTGGTTGTCTTCACCTAACTAAAACCAAATCTAAATCTTCAGATTCTACGCAACCATATCAACTTGAACTTCATTCATTGCATATTCCAAAAGATCACATAAAATCTTGCTCAAAGATTGTATTCAACAAAACCAATTCTGAACAATCAACATGTCTATAGATTACAATTGAAAACTAAGAAGTAATTGATAACAAAATCCACCAGTATGAGATTAACCAACTAACTATCTAAAGACTCAACCACCGGTTATACATAGGCATGGGGGAGTTTATTCTAAACACAAATCTTAATGGAAATCATTAACTACAACTCCCTAGATATCAGAGTATGTAATTAAGATTTGAATTATTCAAACTACAACTAAAAAGAAACAAGAGTTCAAATGGAATTAAAACTTTGCAAATAGATTTATATGTGGAACACAAAATTAATTATCTAGAATCCTATTAATAAAACAATTCTTCTTCTCCAATGCCTTATTAACTTTCATAATGATGCATGAATAACTCCATCAAGTGTTTCCACACAGTAGTTATTACACTCATCTTGTTTTGGCACTTCCCCTATTTCGTTGTCCAAGACCTCCTTTTGTTGCAGGTTGTTATGGGTTGTAGTGTCTTCTTGGGCTGCAAGAGGTTAATCCACAAAAAATATACACAAAGCTAAGTACCATGATTAAACACATAATTCTAATCACATTCCACACATATCCATATATAAATCATGCAATGCTATATATCATAACTATATTTCCATTACTCTAATTCAGGTCCAAGGTTATATAATAAGCATAAAAAGATAACATAGCATAGGAATATGTATGAAATGATTTTTTGATAATGTTTGAAAGCATGCATAAAAACATCAGGAAATGGACTATTAAATAGACTCATCACTTCCCCCAACTATAATTTTGCTTGCCCTCAAGAAAAATAAACTAGGGTTGCAGATTGTAATGCAATGTAATCTTTCTAAGGTCCATGACAATATCTACTCCCTTGATCTACTTCAGGTAGAAACCTCTATAAGTTGTATAGACATGGAAAATATACTGATTGGCATTATATGCTTGATCCCAACTACTAACACCATTTCATCCCTAATCATCCCTCAGTCTAACCATTTAATCAAATAAATTTATTTGATTAAATTCATCAATTTTTCTCTCTTAATTAAATAAATAATTTTATCTAATTAAGTCTTTTTCTCTTGTTAATTAAATCAATCTATCTGATCTAATTAACCCTATGTTCATATTTAATTAAATAATTCTCTTTATTTGATTAAAACTCTAAGGTCTATCTATTAAATTTAATTTAATTTAACCTAACATCATCCCCTTTAGCTAAATAAATCAAAATATTTATTTAACTAAGTCTAAAATCACATTCTTCTCATATTTGATTTAAATAAACCCATAAATCTAAGTCAAATTTGTCACATCATCTAATCCCTCATTAAATTAATTAACCTTTGATTAATTTAATCCTAATTCATGTCCCATCCTCTAGCTTTTGCCACTTACACATGAAAATAGATTTAATTCATTTATTAAATCCCTATTTTCTCTCAACATGGCATAATGGAGGAATATTCTCTCAAATTTGAATTCAAAATCCAAGTGGGCTTTGTCCTTCCAACAAGAAATTTATTTCATCTTTGCATTGAGCCAAGTGGCATTTAAGACATTTCTTTTCCCTCTTACATGTCATTTCACTAATTTCAAATATCACCTAATAGAATTTATGGGCACATTCATCAAAATGTGCACATCCTTCATCCATCCATCTCTTGACAAGTGACACCTTGCCATTGGGTGAATGTTAGTCCCACATTGCTTCATTTTGGGCATTTCTCCAACTTTTCATTCTATAAATAAGAGGCTTCATTCCTCATTTTATCCATCCACAATTTGAGCAAAGTTATTATACTCAAATCCATAGCAACTCTCATCCATTTCATCAAAACTTTAGCTAGGTTATGCAGATTTTTATCTTGGAGCACTTCAATCTTCAACAAAGTGGATCATATCTTCATCAAATCACCAAGGATTGCATAGGAGTTGGGAAAGGGCCAATTTCCACATCAAATTGGCACCAACTCCCCCAAGAGATTAAGAGTTTTCTTTGTATTTGAATAGGATTTAATATCTTTGGTTTATGCTTGTTTATGTTCTTCATTTCATTCCATTTTCTTTACAATTCAAATGGATTTCTTGGGGAATCATGATACTAACTTTCATTTGAGCTAATATGGTGTTTCTTTCTTGTGTTTATGCAAGTTTGGAATCCTAGTTCACAAGTTGCAAGTCTCTTCATTTTGGTTAGCTCAGCCTCTTCACATTCCTTCATCCTATCTCTTATCCAATATGGGACTGGATAAAGGAGAATAGGCCGTTGGAATGTGAGTGGAATCCATTTATTTGCTTGATAAATAGCAATATCCATGTACCTTTTCACTCTTTCAATCATAGATAGGAAGTTATATATTGAATGAGGTTCCTTTCTTTGTAGCTCTAGAGTCAAACTGTTCCACCTTTCCTATACATATTTATAACAATTTTGAACTAACCCAATTTCAAGTGTCTTCATTCTATTATAGTCTTGTATCCTCACCTTCATAGTTTTTCTTCTTACACCCTTGTGTTTTAGGAGTAGTAACCACTCATCTATTATCTCATTAGGATCTTTGGACTCTTTCCTCACTAGTAATACAACTAACTTTTCTCTTTTTGCATATTCCTCCATGATTTTAGCTCTAAATTGTTCATTTCTAAAATAAGATGCTAAAGCTCTTACTTGAAAATCCCCTACAAATATTAAGGGGTTCCAGTGTGCATCCTCTAAAACCATATAATTGTGCAGATAGTACTCACACAATTGGTCTTGCTCATCTGGGGTTGCATCAGAAAAAACATGGAGAAATTCAAACTTGCTACTCATAGATACTAGTTTGTTGTTGACCAACTTACTAAATTGAAAACTTAGAAATTTTTCTTGGAGAAATAGAGAATATGTTCTGGCTAGGGGTCTGCACCTGAAAATTTTGGCAGCCTTATCTACTATTTCTTTCATTTTGATTGTCATTTTACTCAATTCAGTGTCCTTCCCCTCCAACACTTTAGTGTGCTCTGCAATTAGAGTTTACTTTTTCTTTCTCCACTTTTCTTTCTCCTATGAGAATTCATTAGTGACCTTCCATAGTTGATATCCAAGAGACAAATTTGTATGGTAATTTGGATTTTTTATGGTAGGAGGTTTATGATTTTTTGTTGTTAGGTCTCCATCCCCTGTTTTGACCATGGCCAGTTGTGCCAATAGGTCCAACTTTACACCATGGCCATATGTTAGCAACTTCTCCTCCAATTCTTGTATCTTTGTCTCTTTCCTCATAACTCTACATTATTTCTTCCAGTTGTTTAATTCTATCTAGATCTTCCTAAAGCTCCTTTCTGATATTTCTATCCTCTATAAACATTTCCTTTGTTTCTACAAATTGTTCATTACCACCCCTTGTACAATTGTAGTCCTCACAATTAGGGCTATCTGTGGTTTTCCTTCTTGTTTTCTTGGCAATAAATACATCTTCTTAGTCTAAATCAAAAGTGGTGGGTACATATATCTTCCTCTTTGCAGGTGTATGCACATTTCTAGGGGTTTTCCCCTTTGTTTCTGAGTATGTTTCAACCAACATCACATCCTCTTCCTATTGTTCCTTACCCTTTGTCCCTTCTTTTGGTGTTTCCACACTCCCCCTCATAATACCTTTCTTTTTCAGGCAACTTGAGTGCCTAGGTGTAGGTTTCTCCTTATGGATATCCTTCTTTTTCTTCTGTGTTTTAGAAGGTGTGGATGTTGTGGATGTACTACCTCTTCTTTTCTTGGATTTAGGTGGTTTGGAAGAAGATGGGACTTCTTCTACTATTGGTGACCTAGATTTTGTCACATTGTGCTCCTTAGGCTCAGCTTGGATATGGGTAGGTGAAGCCATAGGTGAGATAGGAGAACTTCCTCTTGTAGGTTCAACTTGTGGTTCTAGGTTTTCAGGTATTGTAGGTGCCTCAAGTAAATTGTTAATATTTTGACATTTAAAAATTTCTTCCTAGGATATTTGTGGATATTGGATTCTCAAACTCCTTTTTGCTAGTAGGGCTATTAAACAGTGGTGTGATAAAGTTGTATCACTATGTTTCCTCTGGTATTCAGATGCCATCCTTTCAACATATTATAGAGGTAATTGGGCACATTAACTAGCCTATTATGGTGAAGGTGACTAAGTAATTTGAAATGTATAGTGTATAGAAGATTCTATAAACCATCATAAGTAAGGTATCTAATAACATAAGAAGCATAGTTGGCCCAAATCCATGAAAGTGAAAGTCTTTTTGTACCTTGGGATGATGAATCCAAGTTTTCTCCTTGCTCACAGAATTCTTCTCTTGTAGAAATTGCATCTTCTCAAACTAGAAATTTTTCTCTAGTCCTAAGCGACCCAGATACTTATGAAATTGCTCCTTCTGATGCATCTACTGACAACTCTTTTACCATGGCTTCATTGTGCTCCAATGTGGCTACAAATATCCTTATTATATCATTGTCAAACTCTGTCAGCTTTAGAAAGTAATCTAGCCAACCAACCCTTGTGAAGATAGGAAATACCATTGCATCTTCTAATATCTATTTGTGTGATGAAAACTCTCTTCTAATAACATCACCTCCCATTGGTGAATCTCTTTACCTCTGCTCAATGTTCTAACCTTAGAAATTCAGCTTAATTTTTAATTCACCACCCTCAAACCATTTTGTTACTATGCTATTTTCATATGAACTCTTCACTACAACTATATTATAACTATAACTCCCCTTGTTTCTTTGTATCAGCTTAAAATTGGGTTTGACTCAACTTAGAATCATAGGATTTAGGGAATTGGTAATTGAAACTAATAGAAAAAGTAGGTACAATTTAGGACAAAAAGGGTTTGCATGTCATGTTTGTTTGTTTGCATTTGGTTTTAGGTGGTAAAAAATGAAAAAATTGGCTGATATAATACCCTCCCCCCAACTTAAAGTTTGAAGTGACCTCACTTCAACTCGTGATAGGTGAAGGCATGAATATAGAGTATGGAAACAAATGTAATGAATAGATTGCATGCATAATTTAATGTAAATACATAGTGAAAGTGTCAAGTAATCCAGTATAATTATGGTAATGTACTTTGCGTACCTATCAGAGATGATTAATTGAATGCCGCACACATGATATGATAAAATGTATCCACATGATGATTTGATGTGACAAGAAGTAATTACATGTGAATGAATGACAAGGTGGTGAGTGTAATAAAATGAAATGGAATAGACATATAATGGATAATGATGTGACAATTCAAATGTGTGAAATTTGAATTGGTAGCATGAAATAAGATAAGCATGTTGTAGGTACTTGTTATGATAAGATGAATACCACATGTCTTAGAAAAGTGAGGTAAAAAAGGTGTGAACTATAATTAATGCGCCAATTTTGAATTTCTAGCTAAATAGTGTTGTGGGTACCTTCAACATTAGGTCTCGTCCTAAATTGTGACTATTGTTGTGCTACATGTCCCTACTGCAACAAGGCCCATTTTGAGTGGTGATAACTATATATATAAGACAAGTCCCTCTAGAAAAGTATGTACATCAATGTGATGTGATGTGTGCGCATGTGAGGTGAAACAAGAAGTTAAACCTGAGTGATCTCAAGGGTTGAGTTGTGTAGCTCAATCATAGAGTCACCTGAAGAACTTGGTATATCTATTGCTACTGAGTCATCATTTTGTGTTTCTAAATCTATATTTGGACCACTATGAGGTCCATACTACTGAAATAGAGAAAGAATACAATCTTCATTATTTACTGGTTTCTTATAAAGTTTCAACATGTGGCCATTGACTAGGAGGGAGAACCTTACTGCATCTATGGTGTGCAATTTTATTGCTCCATTAGGAAAGACTTGGATGATCTCATAAGGTTCAACCACTTGGATTAGATTTTCCCTTTAAAATCCTTGTATCTTGAATCATACAATAAGGCTCAGTCTCCTACATTAAATTCCTTTATCTTGATATATTGGTCATGCCACTTTGTCCTTTGGTTTTGTACTATCTCTGTGATGAATTGCTTCCGATTTCATCCATCCCATTTAAGTGGTGTAACCTCTCCTTTTTGTTGAGAGATCTATGTATAACTCCATTTATATTCTTAATGTCTTGTACTCAAAATCTATTAGGAGTACTACTATTTTTCCATATACTAGTTCATAGGGTGTGAAACCAATTATTTTTTCCATGTTGTTTTGTATGCCCATACTTCTTCTGGTAATCTAGCAACCCAATCCTTTCTATGTAATTGCACTATCTTGGTTAGAATACTTTCAATTTCTTTGTTGGTGACCTCCACCTAGCCATTGGCCTGTGGGTGATATGGTGTTGAATTTTTGTGCCTAATTTCATATTCTACAACCAATTTGGTAATGAGCTCTAAAGTGAATTGTTGACCCTGATCAGTCACTATCTCCTTAGGTACTCCATACCTAGTAAATATGTCCTCATACAAGAATTTAGCCATATTTCCATCTTTGGCAAACTGTAATGCCTTCACTTCTACCCTTAGTCAAATAATCAATGCAAACCAGAATGTACTTGTTGTTAGAAGTAGGTGAAATTGGCCCAATGAAGTCTAAACCCCATTTATCAAAGGGAGCTAGTGTTAATTGTGGTTGTAATGACATTTCATCACTCCTTGTTGGTTTACCCATTCTTTGGCATCTACCATAGTTCCTTGTATATTTGATATAATCCTTGTGTAAATTTGGTTAGTAGTAACTAGTTGTGAGGATTTTGAAGGCTATCCTTTTAGCTGCAAAGTGACCCCCACATGGTTCATCATGACAAGCCTTCATGATATCAAATGTTTCATCTTCCCTTATGCACCTTCTCATGATATTGTTTGGGCCAATGTAGAATAGGTAACCATATATCCAAGAATATGGAAAACACTTATGTACCAACTGTCTCTTTTCCCTTGGAGAAAAGTGTGGTGGAATCTGCCCTATCACTAAATAGTTTCCAATGTCAGCATACCAGGGTATATGTATATTAAGAGAAAACAAGTGCTCATTGGGAAATGAGTCATCCACTACCCCTTTCGTTAATTGTGTTGGAAACCTTGATAGAAAAAATGCTACTAAATTAGCGTTACCAGCCTTGTCCACTATTATGATATCAAACTCTTGTAAAAGTAGTAGCCATTTGACTAGTCTACCCCCTACTACAAGCTTGTTCATTAGATATCTGGTAGTTGTATGGTCTATGTGGAAAAAAACTACATAACCAATAATTTGATGCCTAAATTTATTGATAGTATACACGACTGCTAACATCTCCTTTTATGTAACAGTATAATTTAGTTCTACTCTCTAGAGATTCTTGTTAATGTAGTAAATAGCATATTCATTTTTACCTTCATTTTGACCCAAAATTGCTCCAATAGAAAAATATGAAGCATTTGTGTGTATATGGAAGGGTAAGGTCCAATTTGGCCCCCTCAAAATAGGTGCTTGGGTTAAAGCTTTCTTCATTTGTTCAAAGGAATGTTGGAACTCTGATGTCCAATCAAATTCTATGTCTTTAGTCAACAGAACAAACAATGGTACAACAATCTTACTGAAGTTTTGTATGAACCTCCTATAATAGCCTGCATGGCCTAGGAAGCATCTAACATCTTTCTGCCTTTGTGGAACAGGTAGTGTGGATATGATTTCTATCATATGTGGATCAACTTGGATCCCTACACTGGATATGAAATGCCCTAAAAAAAATTCCCTGAGTCATCATCATAAAGCACTTCTCATTACTGAGGGACAAATTATGTTCTTTACATCTCTTTAAAACCCTTTTCAGATTGTTAAGGGCTTCCTCATAGGTTTCCCCATATGTGGAAAATTCATCCATATATATCTCCATAGATTCATGAGCATAATAAAAAAAGATGCTAAGCAATGTCCTCTAAAAAGTAGCTAGGGAATTGTATAAACCAAAGGGTAGAACAAAGTAAGCATAGGTATCCCAAGAGAATGTAAATTTTTTTTTGTCCTGATCCTCTAGAGCAATTTTTATTTGATTATAACCACTGAAACCATCTAGAAATGAGAAGTACTTCTTCCTTGCTAAAGATTCAAGCACTTGATCTATAAAGGGCAATGGAAAGTGGCCCTTCCTAGTGGTTGTGTTTAGTTCCCTATAATCTATGGATACCCTCCATTTACTACCTTTCTTGGGAACAATGACTAAAGGTGGCACCCATTCACTAGTATATATAGGATAAATGAAGCTTGCATCAAGGAGTTTTTGAAGTTCAACTTTAACTATCTCTCTCAAGGCAAGGTTCATTTGAATTTGAGGCTATCTAATGGGCCTATAATCATCATTTATATAGATCATATGCATACATAAGTCAGGATCTATACCCGTCATGTCATGGTAGTCCCATGCAAAGGTTGTTGCATGTGGCTACAACGTTGTATTCAGGGAATTTTGATACTCTTCAGTTCATGCATTGTTTGTGTTCAACATTTTTCCTAGCATGATTTTTAGTTCTTTGGATGATTCTTGCATAGATGAGAGGTCAAGGCTAGGAATGATTGGTACACACACTATTGGGGTAGTAAGGAATGGAATATTTGAGATATTTCTTCTGAGGAGTTGGTAGATATAATGCTTTGCAAAGGGTCTTGTAGGTATGAGAGATAATCCTATTGTTGTGGGATCCTATCGCAGTCATTTTGGATTATGTGAGCAATTAGATCATCTTCATCTTAATCATCCAATAAAGGGCTATGTTCTATTGTCAGCAAAGTTTGTAGGGAATAGTGGTTTCCTCATCTAAAGTGGGTCAAATGGTTTGCTCAAGATCAACATATGGTTGCGTTGGAGGATAAGGTACCAATTTCTTGGTCATAGTCCCATTAGATATTATCATATTTCTAGACCTACAGCCTATGAATGCATCAGTTGTAGCTAACCATGGTCTATCTAGGATAAGTGGATATCATGCAAGGTTAACCTTTGGCTATAAAAATATGAAATCAACAAGATATTCCCAAGAATCTAATGCAATAACTAAGTCCTCAATGATTCCTTCAGGCTTAACTATTGACCGATCAACCAATTGTAAAATAATTGGTGTAGGTCTAAGGTTGGATAACTAAAGTAATTGCATTATTTCTTTAGTCATGACATTTATTACTACCCCTAAATTTATCAAGGTGCTTTTGATAAGGGTCCTATTAATCTTAACATCCACTATTGGACTACTAGGTGCTATTTTTTTAGAGACAGTTATGTTCCCTAGCATGATATCAACAAGGTTCCCTAGGACATGAACTGTCCAAGGGTCCTTCCTTTTTCTCCCTAGTTTCTTAAGACATAGGTCCCTCACAGTCTTGGTATAAATTGGGATGTCCTTAATAGCTTGGATGAGAGGGATCTTGATGCTTACATCCTTTAGTTGAACTAGTAGGTTCGTCTCAGCTTATGTATGATGTTTTTGAATGGATAAGCGTTTAGGGAAAGGAGGCTTTAGACTTGAGGTAGTCTGGTGTACTTGATTTGACTTAGGTTCTAGAGGTGATTTGTCTGAAGCTTCAATTGTAGGTTCCTCATCCTCCATCTCAATCATTTGAGGGGATGAAGGTCCAATGAGTTGCTTCTCGGACCTGAGGTGGACATCATTGACCTCTACCCCATAGGTGGGGTATTGCATAGACTCGTTAGTATAAGCCTAGTGAAAATACTTGTTGTTAGGGTTAAGTGCAAGTAGGGAAGGTAATTGTGGTGGTCTTGGTGGCTAAGATGTAGGATTTGATGGATTAGGCATAATGGCTTATTGTTGTGGCTGGGGAGAAAGCATAGGTTGCTAGTAATTCATGTTTTGTTGATGCCACTGCTGACCTTTTACCATTGTGGTTTCCATTGGTTTTGTTGTGTTGGCCATTGAGGATTAAAATTGGAACCTTGGAAAAAAAATTGTGACCAAGGATTTGGTTGTTGCTGGTTCCAATTTTTTTGAGTTTGTTGCCATTGATTTTGGTTATTTGGCCATGGCTGGGAATTCCAAGCAAAAAAATTATGATTTCCAATTGGAAAAGAGGAATTTAAATTAAGATGGTTCCATGGAATACCTTGTCTTTGTTGCCATGGCCTTCTTTGAGCTATGTAAAACAACTGTCCATCCTCTCCTTTAAGTGGCTAAAAATTAGGTTTGTCTATTTTGTCTTGTTGAATACTAGCCACCCTCTTGCATTTACAATTTGCTTTCCTTTATCTACAGCTGGGGCAATATTCAATGAGCATTGCTTCAGCTTCCTCTTGATTCTTCTTTATATGGAAAGTGTCCAACTGAGTTTCTAGGTGACCGATAATGTCCTCCTTCATGTTGGACAACAAATAACTTAACTCTATCTTTGAAACCCTAAGAGATGATTTGCCAATGATGGGCGTCCTCTCTCCTCTTGGCCTCTTAGTGAAGGTCTTGGAGTAATTTTTGCAGACCTTGTACATTTCTTCAAATGATACTTGAGAGATATCCCCTTGCCCAATAATATTGATAGCATCCATACAGTCTTCATTTACTCCCCTCAAAAATACTAACTTGAGGGATTCTTTAGATAACTTGTTTTATGGGTATTTTCTTCAAATCAAAATGAAATATCTCCACATAGTCTTCTAATGGCTCATCCTCCTTCTCTAACATTCTAAAAATGTCATCTCTCGTCCTATCAAGTCCTCTACAATAGTCTTGGTACTTTTCCAAGAACATTGTTTTCATGGTATCCCAATTTGTAATAACATCTTTACCTAATCCCATAAACCATCTTATGGATGCATCTTTTAGAGTGGCAGGGAAGAGATTGATCCTATAAGCATTAGAGGTATAGTCATAGCTCCTACATAGTACATCAAATTCAAATAGAAATGTGTTTGGATCTTCAATCACCCCAAACCATAAAAGATTGGTAATGTTGAAGGAGCGATATTTTTCAGCACATTATCCCTTTCTTGGTGGGTTATTGGAAACTCAAAGGTCACATGTTTTGGATCATATCCTAGTGCATCACCCATGGTTTGGTATGTCCCCTTTGTTGGTGTAGTAGATATTGGGGAAATGGAAGTTTCTTCTTTAGTAATACCCTCACTCTAATTACTAAAGTTACTATGGCTTCTTTGCATGTTGAGGGGAGGAATCTTCTCAACAAATCTCTTTTCCTTCACATACAATAAATATGGCTTTATATAGTAGCAGTCCTACACAATGTTAGTGTAACTTTCTAGTATTTTGATAGGATAAAACTTAACAATCCTAATGTTGAAAACAAAATGTAAACTATGAAAGCTTGGAAAAAAAAGTCTATGAAGGTAGCACCATCCCCAACAATGGTGCCAAAAATGTAGAGTCTAAACTAGTGTCGTGTAAACTTGTTAGAAAGCACACAATTAAGAGGAATGAATAGTTGAATAGTCCACTCAACATTGTAAAGAATTCATTAAATTGTCAACCAGGGCTTGTAAACTTGTGATGTTGCTGGCACTATACGTGCTTTCAAAGAATTGATATTACCTAGGTTATCCTATTAAAGGCATTCTACTTGCTAGAAAATCATAGAAACACATAACAGTGAAAGAAGTAAACTGGCAATCTTTCCTGTTGCAGGAGGTTGGTCACGAGGTCTAGTCTCCCCCACCCCCGTGGTACCAGAGGGCGTGTCGCGCCAGCGCCGCCGGTCACGTTAAAAAGTTTACCAGGCACACTGTAGTTTATATGGGGTCATGCTACCCGATTCCTGTAGTCTTAAAAAAAAAAAGAAGTAAATTGGCACTAATGACTACAGGTGCCTACAACATAATTTGTACTTGAACTACTACTAACAAATAATTATTGAAACTAACTCAAAATTGATAATTGAACTTAATCTATCCTCCAGAGTACTAAAAATCAATTAAATGTATTCATGCATATGAAAAATCATTATTGATAATCATAACATGAGAATCTATCCTAACATACATGCAATTTATGAAGTAATGATTAATAGAAATAACTACCAACAGAAATAAAACAACTATAAATGTAGTGAAGAACGGTTACCTTGAGTGGATTGCTCAAGTGGCTATCTTCACCTAACTAAAACCAAATCTGAATCTTCAAATTCTACACAACCATATCAACTTGAACTTCATTCATTGCATATTCCAAAAGATCACATAAAATCTTGCTCAAATATTATGTTCAAGAAAACTAATTCTAAACAATCAACATGTCTATAGATTACAACTCAAAACTAAGAAGTAATTGATAATAAAATCTACCAGTATGAGATTAACCAAGTAACTATCTAAAGACTCAACCACTGGCTATACATAGGCATGAGAGAGTTTATTCTAAACACAACTCTTAACTGAAATCATTAACTACAACTCCCTAGATATCAAAGTATGTAATTAAGATTTGCATTATTCAAATTGCAACTGAAAAAAAACAAGAGTTAAAATAGAATTAAAACTCTACAAACAGATCTGCATGTGGAACACATAATTAGTTATCCAAAATCCTATCAATAAAAGAGTTTTTCTTCTTCAGCGCTTCATTAACTGTCATAATGATGCATTCCTAACTCCATCAAGTTTCTCCACACAGTAGTTATTACACTTAGCTTGTTCTGACACTTCCCCTATTTCGTTGTCCAAGACCTCCTTTTGTTGTAGGCTGCTATGGGTTGTAGTGTCTTCTTGGGCTATAAGAGGCTAAACCAAAAAACACATACACAAAGCTAACTACCATGATTAAACACATAATTCTAATCACATTCCACACATATCCACATATAAATCATGCACTGCTACTATGTACACCTAAAATCGGTCAAGACATTTAATTAATTAAATACTAGTTATTTAATTAATATTTCAACTACTTATAAATAAATTCTCAATTTATTTATATAGTTAATATCTTCTAATTCTCAAAATCTAAAATCACATTCCTTTAATCTAATTAAATAAATAAAATTCTAAAGTTTGTTGTATTTAATTAATTCTCACTAATCCCAAATTTGGAATTCAAGCACATGTCTGCAACTTTTCATGCCACCTCACCAAGCTCACATGAAATTAAATAATTATAATTTTTAAATTAGAATCATCTTCAACAAAATTTCAAACACATGGCTTATTCCTCACACTTATTCAACAAACTTTCAAACACATGGTCTTTTTCTCACACACTTGATTCCTTCATCCATTTGGCATGTTGTCTTTGGTCAAGGGATTCCTTCATCCATTTGGCATGTTGTATTTGGTCAAGGGAACATTCTTCTTGATTCTCTCCATCTCCACCATTTGTCCCTCTTGTTTGAATCTAGACCATCAATCGTTGCCACATCACAAGATGCTTGGAAAATCCTATAAATACAACCCTTTGCTATAGTTTTTGGCATCCCACATTTGAGTAGAGTTATTATGCAGGAATTTCTTTTGAGAATTGGAGCATTTGGAGTCTTATAGTTAGCATTTTTTAGCATTTTAACAAGCTTGTATTGTAGCATCATGTTAATTTATAATCATGTTTTGCTTTATAGTTGCATTTTAAATCATGTTTTTTTTTATAGTTGCATTTTAGATTATCATATCACTAATCATTTGAGCATATGTAGAATCATTTTAGCTTCTTATCACAACATTAGTATCATATAATCTCACATCACTATCCATTTGTCAAATTATCACCATTATCATTTGCATCATGCAATATCATGTAGGAACTTAGATTTCATGCATTTTGAATAGCATCTCGTTTCTCAAGTTGTCATTTTAACAACCATAGTGCATATACAAAATCTAAGAGCCAATATGGTTTAATAAATCCTTGAGAATATAGAACAATGGAACATTTTTAGGAATTTAATCTTGTTTCAATTTGATTTAGTTTTATTGGTTAAATCTCTACTATAATACGTCTCATTGGTGTTTGTGTTGATTTACTAACTCTCCCACATTTCACACGCACAACTACTATATCATAACTATATTTCCATTACTCTAAGTTAGGTCCAAGGTTATATAATAAGCATAAAAATATAGCATATCATAGGAATATGTTTGAAAGGATTCTCTGATAATGTTTGAAAGCATGCATAAAAACATCAGGAAATGGACTATTAAATAGACTCATCAACATGAAGTTATAGAAATTGTGCTAGGACATATGGCAAGAACTATGCCAAGAAGTATAACAGAGACTGCTATAGAATATAAAATGACAACAGTAAATCTTTATTTGAATTTAGAATAAACTCACTTCACACTCTGATTAACAAACTGTTACTAACAAATATTAAGATTAACACATAATGAAAATCAAATTTAAACTAGATCACAAGATAGAAATATTGCAGAAATAAAATCACACATTATATATACAAAGTGGAAAAAGTTGCCGAAATGAAATCACACATTACTAAAGAAAAATAACTAACAAAATCACCGAGTGAACCAAGCAGTTGGCCCTTGCTCCCTAGTTCACCTAGTGATGGAGCATAAATACTTGTTCTACATTGAGCTAACCATACAGACACAAAAATACTATTCAAATCAAAGTGGAGTTGAAGTTCATTTGTATATTAATCAATTAATCACCATCCATCTGAGTCTTAAATACACACACATATATACTAATAGATATGCCAAAAATTGATAGAGTTTGTGTTTGTTGTGGCCTATGACCAACAAACCAAATTTTTTAATCAAAAATAGATTATCGGGCTAAGGCCAACAAACATAAATTGTTTGACAAAAACAAAAATATTAACAACTCAAAAGTATTTCTAAACAAAACAACTCAACAATCGTTCCACTTCTAACAACTCCATTCTTTATCGATCCTTCACCCTCCATGTACTCAACAGTTGCAATGATGCCTTTAATTATCCCCTGTCATTTAATCATGAAACAATTAACATTTTTTCAAATAATTAGCATTTTTGATAGTTTTAATTCCTTTTACAATTTATTAAATATATTTATTTTCTTATTTAACAAATAGTGATAGGAAGTATAGGTAGGATAATGCAAATGAGGGTAAAAAGGAAAATAAAGAATGGAATAATAGGGCCTCATTTTCTCCCCAGTTGAGAGTATTGCATGTCCTCATGTAAAAGGGAAGAAACTACAAACCAGGCTAAGATGTTAGTCTCTGTATGGTGCTAGTAATTTCCTTAGACCAAAGTTATTTTATTGCCTCTATCTATTGTTCATGATCTCTGATAGACATATGTTGTTCCTTGAAATATGTTGCTTGATCCAACTCTACCTTCATCATG
>VDFB02039476.1:0-31716 GCA_007258455.2 Sequoia sempervirens
AGAATGGGGAAACAAATGCTCAGAATGGGGAAATAGACGCTTAGAATGGGGAAACAGATGCTCGAAACGGGCAAACAGATGCTCAGAATGAGGAAATAGATGCTCAAAACAAGGAAACATACGCTCGAAATGGGAAAATGGATGCTTGGAATGGGAAAACAGATACTCAGACCAGGAAAACGGATGCTTAGAATGGGGAAACAAATGCTCAAAATGGAGAAACAGATGCTCAAAATGGGAAAATGGGGCAAGGTTGCCCAAGTCAAGGGCAAGGTCACCCAGGTTAAGGGCAAGGTCGCCCAAGTCAAGGGAAAGGTCACCCAAGTTAAGGGCAAGGTTGCCCCTTTTTGTTGAAACAGGTGAATGTGCTAGGTTGTTTGACTGACAAAATGACTCAGACAAAGGGAAAAATCACCCCTCTAGAGGTCAGGGTCGCTTATCTTAGGGCATGGTCGCCTGTCTTAGGGAAGGGTCGCCCCTATTGAGGGAAAGGTCACCCTTGTTGAGGGAAAGGTTGCCCCTTTCAATAGACCTAGACTTAACTTGGATAAAAATGACTATGGAAAAGGACAAAAAACACAACAAAAAATAAGAAAAAGGCAAAGGCTGACTCGACTAATAAGACATGCACTAGTTTTGCACAAAAAAGATAGTTCAAGCAGCACAATCCTAATATTAGTAAAAGGGTATGGCTAACACGGTCCTCTAACTAGGATGAACAAGGAAATCTAGGGCATCCTCGATATACACACGGTACATGAGGCACAACCATGAACACCAGCCCGTCATAGGTGTGAGTTGGAAGCCCCAATGAGGTACTGAAAACTTAGACCAACTCTTCACGTCTTATCTAGGTATCACCCTAGGTTTGACGCTTTTCCAGACACAACGTGACTAGATTAGGGTATAGCTTTGGCTCTCCCCCCTTTATATACCCTTTTAGTACACGTGGCTGGGATCATCCCTTAGGGTGATGAAATCCCCAAGCAAGTCCCGCTAAAAAGAGAACACTAAACATTTTCGGCTACTCCCCAAGCTCACACGAAGTGCAAGGGGAAAGCTTGAACGATGTAGTGCCCCCTAGGTAACAAAAGGACTAAGTGAGATACGATTTCTCTTCACCCAGGATCACCAAATGGCACAAGGGGATTGGATACATCAATAGACCACTTGAAAGGCATAAAAAACAATAAATTAACCCCCCCTAATTAGATTTATGTGCCTAACTAGTATGAAAATGAAAAACAAACAAGCTAACTAATGTTCTTGGCCTACTTGTCCTACAACAAATATGTTAGAAGTTTAACCTCTGATCTTGGAAAAATGTGAAACAACTATGCAAACGTTAGTTAAAACAAGAACATTCACCAACAAAACATGTTAGAGGGCCAGTACTAAGAAACAACAAGAAACGAACCCTAGAAATGAAGTTTAAGTCACTTTTTTTACCTCAAAGATGCCTTTGTTTGGGGCAGAATCGCCCCTGTTGAGGGCGGGGTCACCCCTGTTGAGGGAAAGGTCACCTGTTCTTGGGTAGGGTCTCCTATCTTAGGGAACGGTCTCATGTCTTAGGGCATGGTCTCATGTCTTAGGGTAGGGTCGCCTATCTTAGGGCATGGGGGTCTGTCTTAGGATAGGGTCGCCCTTGTTGAGGGAAAGGTCACCCCTGTCAATTGTGGAGTCACCTCTGTATAACTTGAACCTACAAAATTCAAAAAACAACAAACATGAAGGAAATAGACCTGTCTGTGGATCCCACCAAGTGTGCCATAAATGTAATGCAATGTTATTTATTAAACCTAATAGATGCAAAAACAAAGAAATGAAAAGGAGAAATAACACAACACCACCTCAAGATTAGTCTAAGTTGACTTAAACAAAATAAGGATAAACAACAGATTATACCTTTTCCAAGTGATCTTTTTGGTTGGTCCTTTGATGTAGCTTGAATGTGTGCTCTTTGATGGAAAATAAGATGAAAATGATATGCAAAATTCTCTAAATGGGATGATGAATGCAATGAGATATGTGGGTGTTTTGATAGATGAATGCAAATGGATGTAATGAAAGCTTCAAAATGCAACAATGGAGGTTGAATGCAAAATGCTTGGGGTTGAGAGTATAATTTCTTGAAGGCTTGAATGTGTGTTATGAGTGAATGTGAGAAAATCTTCCATTTTAAGGGAAGAATCTCTAGAGAATTTAATGGCCAGGATTTTGCCAACATGGGCAAGATGAAGGGTTGTGGTGAGTTGAGGACTCACAAGCCCTCACATCTTGCCATTTGGAGAAGGAGGTGTCAAAAGGATAGGTGATGTGGAAAAATGACATGTGAGGTGGAGGTACTTGCAAGTACCTTGAGATTGGGGGAGATTTCCTTAAAAAAGTTCTTGTCCCCATATGAGGATGATGGTGACAAGTGAGGAATTTTAGAATTCCTTACTTATCACCATAGGGAAGAGAGAATTTGTTGGGGGAATAAATGTGAATTTTAAATTCACATGATTGGGGAGTACCTTGGGGATAAGACAAGGTCCTCATAAAGGAGGTCCTTGTCCCATGTGATTGATGTGACATATGAAAGAATTTAGAATTTCCCAACAAATTGCATGGGGAAGAGAAATGCATTGAATGAATAAATGTGAATTTTTAATTCACATGGGGAAGAGGTCAAGGCTTAATAAAGAAAGCACTTATGGAAGGTTGACTTGGAGGACATACCATAAATGGCATGTGATTAGATTAAGGTTGTGTAAACAGGTGATTAAGAAGATTAATGAAAGATTAGAGGCAAGTGGCAAAATATGGAGGATGTGACATTAATCCTGATTAATGGTGTGCACATCCTAATCATGGATTAATTAAGCTAATCTAGATTAGCAAAGGATTATGGAGGATGTGACAAGGAGAGAGAAAAGAGGGAATTTAATATTGATTTAAATTCAAAAGGCTAAATGACTAAATTAAATAAATTGATATATTTATTTAATGTAGAGAAGAATGGATGAAAGATAAAATATTTAATTATTAAATTAAATACTTTATAAACCTTAGGAAAAAAGGTGAAATATTAATTAAATAGATCATTTAATTAATATTGATGGGGAATATGAGATAGAAAAATAAAGGGGATGAATTTGACCATATGGAAGTGGTCAAATTTGGATGTCTACAACAGGTATAACTCCTTGTCCATATTTTGATCTCCGTCAAACTCAGACTCTACCTTATGTAGCTTTGATATGGAAAAACCAACCATAGACCAACCCCAAACTAAAAGAAAATGATTATACGTAGCTATCAAATTCAAACCTACTGTGTGACAACCCTCACCTTTTTCTTTCAATCCACGAGGTCGCTGTTAGGCATCAAATCATAGACCAAAAAGTGTTGGTGGTTGTGGGAGTTGAAGTGGATGCAATAGCCCTTGAGTGGTAGCAGGTTGCGGTGCATGTGGAAAACTAGAGGCATAAAAATATTTGGGATAGCAAGACAAGGTAGAGTAAGAAATATAGAATGAGCACACAAAAAACCCAACGCTTCCAGCTACTTCTTCTCGAGTGCGGTGGCATTTAATGCATTAACTATGCATTCAGTGTTTTTGCACTCACCTGCCCGCCAAAAAAGCTCTCACAATTTTCTTTTAATGGAAAAAGTATTCGCCCAAATTTATCTGTCATGAAAAATGAATAATAGAGCTACTCTTACCAATAGAGAAAGAGATAAATAATAATTTTTAAACATTAAAAATATGTTTTTAAATTCAAACTATAGAAATACAAAGAAATATATTTAAATTATAGAATGTGATTGGCCAACCAAGCATATCAAATGCATATTGAACGAATGCAATAGTAACCTGCCTATCGACAAGAACTAATAAATGTTAAAAAGCATTTGAATTTTTTTTTAAATTAAAAACAAAAAAATATATGTACTTGTGGGGGGACGGGGTCCACAGATCTGTACCCTTGCAACCTTGTCATCGTGTACAATCCTCTTTTTACCAGTGATGAAGTGTTTGGTTGCCGTAAGAAAAAGTTGTTAGCCTTTTTTAAGGGTTCTTTAACTTTTACTTAAAATTTATAAGGTGGTCGTATAAGTGTTTTAAAAGGGAAGATCTTTATTATAAAATTTAAATTTTAAATGAAATATTTTCTAAATCGCCCTTCCCCACTTACTTTTAATTTTAAAATATCAAAATATTTGCGACATTTAAAAATTTGAATTTTTTTAAATATTTCCAAATAAGGTCGGATTTAATTTTGAAGTGGGGTCCACCAAAAATTTGCTTATATAGTTAAATCAAATGTTTTTTTCAAACTTGCATAACTTTCACCCACGATGTTCATTTTTTGACTTCTTATACTTGTTGGAAATATGGTCTTGAGAACTATGTAATGGTATAGGTTTGGTTCCATGATTTTTCCATTTTAAATAGTTTTTGAGGCCTAAAAATAAGATGTTCTCAGTTGCACAATTTTGAGCATAAGTTTTGCATGCAAAATTGGATTTTTGATTTCAAAGAGGCACTGGAGAGCATCTACAATGTACTACATAGTGGTTCAATCATATTATTAGTTTGTGGTGCAAGATGAGTTTTTTTACTTGTTTGATCACTTATAGGTGCCTAAGATTCGAGGTGTGATTGTGTGAGCATCCAGAAAATTCAAGAGGTGAAACCTTGAGGGAGTACATATTTTTATATGATATTTATGATGGTACAACTGATTATCAGTTTGGTGCTTCCTGGTACATGTTTACATGTGTTTTTTAGAGTTGGGACTTTGATAGTGATAGGTACACAGGTTTTCTTTGGTTTGAGGACATGGTTTGACACGAGTGGAGACTTTGAGTCTTGTATGGGTGATAATTGAGTCCAGGTACAATGATGGCTATGGTTATGGTGTCATGGGTATGCGGGTACATTTGATGCATTGGCACAACATGATCATGTATGTGGTTGTTTGGTGGTGATATGTTTTGATGCTAGGAGATTGTTCTTATCTTCTTTATGCTTATTTGGTTCATGTCCTATGGTTACTCATTTGTGGACATAGTTGGAAAATCAAATCTGTGGTTGATTTGGTGTTTGAGTCTTGATGTCCATAGGATTATCTTCTTTGATATCTCTATTTGCAAGTTACTAATGTGATGATGAGTTTGAATGTTTCAGTGGTTGGATGTCTTGATGAGGAGTTACCTTGAGAGACTTATAAAATAACCCACAAACAAGAGAATAATTTTTATTATTCAGAAAATGGAGCTTCCTACATGCAGAGGATCTCAAATCCCCAAGTTCTACAACACATGCAAGTTACAGAAAGCTACAGAATCACCCTTTCGCAATATGCGAGCTTGTCCCAAAAGTTACCCAAAAATTAGAAACCTGCCCATAAATAGAGCTCCTCTTTAGTTTGGAGCCAAAACAATATTCAAATTTTAGTTTAGGCGGAGTTTGGCACCGAAAAATTTTAACTTGAAGTTCAAATTTCAAAAGAACATTTTGACCATGTCTTCTGAAATTATTCCAACTTCACGGGAGGTCATAACTTTTGATCCGGGGACTCAGGCCCTACGTAGGCAGGTTGGAAGGTCACCGAAGTCAATAAGCGCTCTAAATTTGCTCACAGCTGATTTTGGCAGGATTTCGAGGGGCGTTTGAGAACTCTAAGTGCCTCAAATCTAACCTAGAAGATTTTTAGGTGCAAATCTGGGAAACTAAAGCTGCAATATCTTTCAACCCAAGAATAGAAAATAAAAACCATAAATTGGGAATCTCACTATGACGAAAAGGGTATCCAAAAATGTAAAACATCTAAAAAATGAGAAACTTGAAATTTAACTATTTTTGGGTGATACAAGATTGCCTTTTACTTGGATATCTTTGCATCATGTACAAGTTATGCAGCTTGTAGGTGTGCATAGCCCATTGGGTTACAATGGGATGAATCGAATGTGAACTCTCTATATCCACTAGGTTTGATTCATTATTGTTGTAGATTTCATTAGTTGGCCTTGTTTGTGGTCATTTGTGCATTGCTATGTTGTTTTTAGATGAGAGGATGGATGATTAGATTACTTGATTAGTCAAGTGATGGGACTTGTAGCATGTGGTTTGATCATGATGTCATTATATCTTGGTACATTCATTGGTTATACACTTTCAGTGGGAGATTTTGACAGTGATGATTTGGTGGTGTTGGATTGATTTGGTTTGTGATGTTTTGATGGTGGTTGTTTGTATCTTCTTGGATTGGAGATCTTGGTTTCACTTGTATGTTACTAACATTGTAGTTGAGTGTGTGTAGACCTGGATGATCTTCATGGAGATGGTAGTCATGATGCCATGTGTAGCTTGGTTTCATGGTTTAGTGGGAGTTGTTGGAAGTGACGTGGATACATCATTGTTGGTGGTTATCTTCATGTGATTGGAGATATGATTTCTTGGTTTAGAATATGTTTGATATTATGTCATGGTTTACTCTTGATGCTAGCTTAGAGTTTTGGCATGACATGGGTTCTCTTGAGACTAGAATGTATGCATTGGTGCATGTGATCTCCTAGGAGGAGATGGTTAGATCATGTTGTCATGATAGGTCCCTAATTATGCGGTTGGAGCTTTGACATTGATCTTGGTAGTTCTCTTTGTATTGAGTACATTTATCATTTTCTCAATTACTTCATGATGGTGCTATGTTGCATTTGGAGTTTGGCATGTATTGATTAGTTACAGGTGCTCGTGGATACTTGGAGATGTGGGTGATGGTTGGAGTTCTCTTGTGATTAGATACATTTGTTTGAGACTATTACTCTTTGGAGGTTTCAACAGGAATACTAAGGAGCTTTCAATTGGGTTTGGACATGAGTTCATGATGGACCGATAGAGGAGATTGTTCTTGGAGTGAGTCATGATGACTTGGTTATCCTGGAGGAGCATTCTCATTCCCCACCCTCGGTCTACTTGGTGGTTTATCATTTGAGAGGTATTTCCCATTATTCCTTTTAGATGCGTTATGTTTCATGCTTTTATTCTCATGGGATTGAGTAGAGTCATGGTGATTGATTTTGGAGGCTCATTTGAGGATGGTTCAACATGATTTTATATGCTTTATCTTTCATAGATATGGATCTTGAGCTATGGATAGTTAGTTTTGGAGGATTCATATTGAGGGATGTTTGGCATGGTTATCTCCTTGTGCATTTGAGTTTATTGTTATCATTCATTGATGATAATTGTTAGGAGATAATTTACGGGCTGATTTCTAGATTTGGGGATGGTTACTTTGAGTTTTATCTTCTTGATTAGAAGGCTTACATCCATGTTGACATTATCACATGATTCATATGTTGAACTTGATCTATGAGATTGAGTGTATGGGTGTTGTTGATGCTTTTCATTTGGGATTGTTAGGAGATCATACTTGACACAACATAGCACTTTCAAGGTTTTGGTAGAAGGACATGTTATGGTTTATAGGTTTTCTCTCTTCATGGTTCCTTCCTAGATGTTCATGGTTTTTGGAGGATGGTGGCAACATGTTGTGAGAGATTATGTAGCTATTTGGGTTGCATATGTAGATCATTGTTATTATTCTTGGCACTTCATTGTTAATCATTTATCCAACCTTGATATAGTGTTGACTGGTAGACTTGATATGCTTTGGCATTACCCATGCAGTGGGAGTTCCTATATATTTATGTTCTTCATTGGTAGGTTTGATATAGGGAGCTTGTGATTACATTTTGTGAGTTGCATATCTTCTTGGCATGAGTTTATTGATGTTACTGATACCTAGGAGGTATGGATGGTTGGATGTATTAGCATGTGTTGTCGATGCTATTTATGATCATGTGGGTTGTTTTTTACTTAACAACTTTTTTGGAGGCTTTGTTATCACCTGGATTTGATTCTTGTGTTCTTGGATTGGTGCATCTTCACCTTGGCATGTTGGACGATGAGAGGAGTTCTTACTTGAGATGGTGGTCACTTTGTTCTTATTGTAGGTATCTTGATGGAGTACGATAATATTGTGGACATTCATGTGATTTCATGTATGGCTATGATGATGTATTTCATGAATTGATCACTTATGCAATGTATACAAAAAATGGGAGAATGTTGGGATATGGTGTTGTACACCATTGCATAAAATTATTTATTATAATATTGTAATTAAATAATTATTTAGTTGTGATGTACCTAGGTGGTGTGGTTATTCACACTAGGTAATTATTCGGGGACCACTTTATGTTGTATGGTAACATTGTATTATTATTTAATGTGTGGGAGACATGTGATAATAATTTAATATTGGGGAAATATTAAATAAAGTGAAACTTAGTACCCAGTATTAAATAAGGGGTTAGTGGTTTTTTGTTTACATGGTTTTGTGGCACATGGTTTTATCTTACCACTTGGTTGTATTTGTGTGAGCTTGATTCTATAAAAGAAAGCACATGTTTAGTGGTTATGGTTGGTTGGGTGAGTGGGTTGTCATTATCGAGTCTTTTTGAGGAGTGCATATGTGAAGCATAGCATGGAATTTGTGGATTCATGCTTGGACACATGAGGATGCTTTGATAGGCTTGATGCTTTAGTGGTATTCATTGTAACTCTTGTATTGTTTTATTGCTAAATAATATGATGGAGTATGGATGCTTTTGAAGGCTAGTTTTTTCCCTCTTGAGGGTTTTTCTAGGGTATATCTTGTGTTATCTTGTGGATTGTCTATTTGATCTATGCATTATGGTTACTTGTATGCATGTTTATCTCTCATGGGGTTATGTAGGAAATGGAATAAGTTTTTGGGTTGAATGAAATATTTCCTAATAGTGTTGCATTTATGTGTGGATTTGGGTCCAAGTTAAGGTGTGTTGTGGTCTGCCTTCATTCCTTTTCACCATGGGAATGTTTTGGTGCCAACCTAATTTGAATTTGCATAGTTGAGGTGCATACTTGACCCTGCGAATTCTTTTCAAGGCTGAATATGGTATAAATAAGTGTTGAGTTGATGGAGAATCATGAAGAAAAGTGTGTAATGTGAATTTTTGAGATGTGAAGTTCAAAATTATGAAATACAATGTGAGCTTTAATGCCTAAGACTACTGGAATTAGTGAGAAGAATGTGTCTACATTCTATAGAGAGAGTGTGAATGATTTGGTGAACCAGTAGTGGAAATTTTTTGTTTCTCTGAGATGGATTTCTCATTGTAACAATCTTGTTTCTTCTTCTTTCTAATTTGGTAGTGAGCCCTTCTTTTCTTTTAGGCAGCAATTCCTTCGGTAGTGAGCCTATTGTTCTCATGGGTTTCCACATAAATATGGTGTTCTCATGTGTTTGGATGTGTTTCCATTACTATTTCTCATATTTACATTTTTATAATGCATGATAAGGGTTTAATTGTTGTTAAGGGTTAAGGACTAATGCAAATCTAAATGTTAGTGATGGTTTTGATGTTTTAATGTACAACTGATTCACCCCCCTCCCAGTTGTCTTATGCATTCAACAATTGGTATCTGAGCAAGGTTCCTTATAAGAAAGATTAACCACTTGAGGTAGATATGGGATGGCACACAAGAAGGGGTATCCTTTGTTTGATGGCTCTAATTATGCATTTTGGAAGATCAGGATTGGATGTTTCCTTATTTCTCTAGGGTTTGCAGTTTGGAAGTCTATTGAAACTAGATATACAATGCCTGCAAATGGTCCAAGTACTAGTGATGAGGTCAAGGCATATGATAACAATGGAAAAGAAAGGTATGCTCTTTTGAGTGGTATTTCTAATTTAGAACTTGTGAAAGTTATGAGTCTTAAAATTGCTGGTGAAATTTGGAAAAAGTTGGAAAGTATCTATGAAGGAGATGATAAAGCCAAGCAAGCAAAGATGCAAAATATGAAGACTAAATTTGAGACCTTAAGGATGTCAAAAGATGAAGATATTCTAGGATACATGAATAGAGTGGATGAAGTTGTCAATTCCATCAGAGGCCTTGGGAGAAAAATTGAAGAAGAAGAGGTGGTAAAGAAGGTACCAAGAAATCTTACTAAAGATTATAGTAATAAAGTTTCTACTATTGAAGAATTTCAGAATTTAGATCAATATTCTAGAGACCAATTGTTTGGTAATTTAACTATATTTAAATTGAGATTTTGTTCCAAGTGATGTAAGAAAGGAGTCTGCTTTTAAAGTTGGCAAAACAAAGAAGAATACAAAATTTGATCTGAATGAGTTTAATGAGCTAGAAGTAAACTTTGTGAGGAAATTGAAAAAGGGCACTGGAAAATATAGAGGTAAGTTACCATTCAAAAGTTTCAACTATGGAAATATTGGTCACTATGCTTCAAGATGTCCCATCAAAGATTCAAGAGATAGACCTAAGGAGAGTAAAGGTAAATCAATTAATACAATTTATTATGTTAGAGAAGATGCCAGTATATCTAATGATGAATCTAATTACCATGATGATGAAGATGATGAATGCTTTTTTCATGGTTCTAAATGTTGTAACTAGTTCTGCTAACTTTGAGAGATGTGTGAAGGAAAGTGTTCTAGAAACAAATCATAACCTTGAAGGAGAAATGGTGACTTATTTTCATGCTAGAGAAGAGAATAATGACTGGATCATTGACAATAGATGCTCAAATCACATGATAGGTGATAAGAGTAAGTTATGTAAGCTTGAGAAGTTTGAAGGTGGTTTAGTCAATTTTGGTGATGATACATATGCTAAGATATGTGGAAAAGTTTCAATTAGTTTTGATGGCAAGCATAATACAAATGATGTTCTTTATGTCAAGGGTATGTGACATAACCTTTTGAGTGTAGGACAAATGCATAGAAAATGATATAATCTTTTGTTTAAGGACAATGGTTGTGAGATCATAAAAGTCTTTGGAACTATGGTTGTAGTATGGAGAAGGATAGATGGAAATTTTTATCAACTTAAGGGTGCAAATGGTCAGTGCTTTATGACTCAAATTAATGAAAGTTGGCTATGGCATATAAGAATGTGTCATATATATCAATCTTGATAGCCTAGTAAGTATCAGTTCAAATCAAGCTGTGAGAGATCTGTCAAAGATCACAAAGTGTATCAATGTTTTCTACAAGGAATGCCATATTAAGAAGCAAGCTAGAAAGAGTTTCTAAGTAAAATAACAATATACTATCATTCCTTTGGATTTGGTGCATACGTACCTTTGTGGACCTACAAGAATAAAAAAAAATCAAGGTGATAGGTATTTCATGCTATTAATTGATCATTATTCTAGAATGACATGGGTTACTTTTCTCAAAGAAAAATTAGAAGCTTTAGATAAGTTTAAGACATTCAAATCTATGGTTGAGAATGAAATGGATATGAAGATAATTTTTTTGAAATATGATAGAGGTGGAGAGTTCACCTCTAATGAGTATAACACTTTTTGTGAAGATCATGGAATAAAGAGGCATTTGTCAGCCCCTAGAACTCCTTAGCAGAATGGAGTTGTGGAAAGGAAGAATAGGATTGTTCAAGAAGCAGCAAGGACAATGATGAAGGAAGAAAATCTACTGGATGTCTATTAGAGAGAAGCAATTCATATTGTAGTCTACATACTTAATAGATCACACGCAAGGACAAGCAATTCAAAGACTCCCTATTAGTTTTGGTATGTGATGAGTCCATATATTAGTTAGTTTTTATATCTTCTATACATACTTATAGACATTACCAAGACGCATCTCCTATACATGTTCATATATTATGCTATCTTTGATACCTATTATTCAAACCCTAAACCTAGTTTAAGTATATGGAAATATAATTATGATGTGATGGTTAATGCATTGTTTATGTGTGAATATATATGAATTGTGACTAGATATCTAGGATTAGTCATGGTTGTTAGTACTACGTACATGTTTTTTGAACTAACCCCTTGTATCTAGAGAGGCACTGTATCCCATAGAAACTACAACACGAAACCCACAACCAAAGGAGTTCCTAAACAATGAAACAGGGGATTCACAAGATAAAGTAAACATGATGACTACAACATGAAGATAAGATATTTAATGAAGGAGATAGTGCATCATTATGAAGACCAATAAAGACACTAGAGAAGGAAGACCCCTATACAATTGGGATTCTAAATAGAACTGATTTAGAGTGTTCTACGTTCAAGTCTGTTATACTAGAGTCACAATCCAATTTGGACTCTTCTTATTTTCTAGTTGCATTTAGAGTTAACTGAATCTTTGTCACCCTCTGAAATATAGGGAGTGGTCATTAAAGGTTTTAGTTTAGAGTCCTATTTTGAATAAGATCCCTTGTTCCTATATGCACAACATGTTGGTTGAGTCATAGGTTAGCTAGCCAATTTTTAGTCAATCAATTTTTAGCAATTATCAGATACTCTTTAAGTTTTCAGTTGAAATAAAAACTATGTTTATTGTGAAATTATGATTTCATGAATAAGATCTTTGAGAAAATCTTATGTGATATTTTGGATTTGTCCAGTGAATGAATTTGAGTTGTTATGATTATGTTGGATCTAAGGAGTTAGATTTGGTTTTAGATTAGTGAAGACAACTACTTGAGCAAGGGCCACTCAAGGTAACTGTCATTCACTCCTTTCCTTTCAATTATTTTAATTTTGTTTTAGTTGTTACTTTATAAATGTAGTTTATGTTAATAAATTTTGTGTGTTTCCAATCATTGATGAATGCATGAACAATTTTTGTTCCATAGTTTTATTGTAATTACTAGTGTTGTTGTACTCTAAAGTGTAGAATAGGTTTAATTAACAGTTTATTTAGTTTCTAGTATTTACTTTTGAACATTAGTTAGCTACAATCTTATACTGTAGGTACGTGTAGCCATTGGAACATCTTTACTTTCCTTATTGTTTTGTAGTTTTATGATTTTCAAGCAAATGTAATATCTTTTCTAGAATGGTTTAGGTAGTTTCTAGTCTTTGAAAGCACATATAGTGCTAGTACCATCACCAGCCTACTAGCCTTGGTCAATAATTCAATGGTCTTTCTAATGTTGAGTGGACTGTTCAATTAGGTTTTCCCCTCTGAAGTGTGTGATCACCACCAAGTTTTTGAGACACTAGTAAGGACTCTACAGTATGGAAGGACCCCTATTGTGAAATATTTCAGAGTTTTTAGAATAAAATGCTATATCAGAAGAGATGAAGAAAGCTTAGGAAAGTTTGATGCAAGATTTGATGAAGGAATCTTCCTTAGATATACTACAAGAAGCAAGGCTTACCAGTGCTACAATAAGAGGCTAAAAATGATTGTTGAAAGTGAAAGTGTCAATGTGGATGAAGAATTACATGAGTTCAGTGATGATAGATGGATATGATTAGATGAGTTATCTTGCAGAGAAGAAGAGAAATATGAAGGTAAGGAAAAATAAGTGTAGGTTGAAGAGGAAGAAGCTCTGAAAAGGATCCCTAAGACCCATAAGTATGTGTAGAAGAATCATTCAGAAGATCATATTATTGGTGACAAAAATAGAGGTGTTTTTACAAGAAGAAAGGTTGTTATGATAGAAGAACAAGTAAACCTTTGTTTACTTTACAAAGTTGAACCTAAAATAGTGATTGAGGCATGCAAAGATGAATATTGGATCAAGGCTATGGAGGAAGAATTGATGTAGATTGAGAATAAATAGACTTGGGAACTTGTCCTAAGACTAGAAAAAATGAATGTGATTGGAACTAAGTGGGTATTCCAAAACAAGCTGAATGAGAGTGGAGAAGTGGTAAGAAACAAAGCAAGAATTTTGTGTAAAGGGTACTCACAAGTGGAAGGAATAGATTTTGAGGAGACATTTGCTTTGGTGGAAAGAATGGAAGTTATTAGGACGATTTTGGCTATTGCAGCACATAAGGATTTCAAAGTCTATCTGATGGATGTGAAGTCTACATTCTAAAATGGTGAGTTGGAAGAAGAGGTCTATATTGAAAAATCAGAAGGATTTCAATTATTAGATGATCCTAATATGGTTTGTAGATTGAAGAAGGAATTATATAGACTCAAGAAAGCTCCTAGAGATTGGTATGCAAGATTGGATAGGTACTAGTTGTAGCAAGGATTCAATAAAGGTATCATAGATAAAAATATTTACTTTAAGGTTGAAAAATATCAAATCTTGATTGTGGTTGTGTATGTTGATGACATAATTTTTGGAGGAAATAAAGTTATGTGCAAGAGATTTATAGAAGAGATGCATAAAGAGTTTGAGATGTCTATGATTGGGGAGATGAATTTCTTCCTTGAACTTCAAATTAATCAAACAAAGGGATATTTATTTCACAATCTAAGTATGTCAAGGAAATGTTGAAGAAGTTTGGGATTGAAGACTCTAAACCAATATGTACTCCTATGGTTACTGGTTGCAAACTGAGAAAAATGATGAATCACCTAAGGTTGATCAAAGCAAGTATAGATCAATGATTAGAGGACTGTTATATCTAACTGCTACTAGAAAAGATATCATGCATGAAGTCTATCTTGTGGCTAGATTTCAAGAAGATACCAATGATTCACATGTTGTAGAAGTGAAGAGAATATTGAGATACTTGAAGGGCACTTCAAAACATGGTTTGTGGTATCCAAAGGATACTAATTTCTCTCTGAGTACATACACAAATTCAAATTGAGTAGGTCATGTGGATGATAGAAAAATAAAAGTGGTGGTGTATTCTTTTTTAGAAGTAGGCTAGTGTCTTGGCTAAGAAAGAAGTAGGATTCAGTGTCATTATCTACTACAGAGGTAGAATACATTGTTGCAGCATCATGCTACACACAAGTGTTATGGATGAAGCAAACCTTGAAGGATATCAGAGTGGTATATGATTGACCTATTTCTATCTTATGTGATAAAACAAGTGATATTAATATTTCAAAGAATCTGGTAATGTATTCAAGGAAAAGGAATATTTCAATCCAGTATCACTTTTTGAGAGAAAAGGTTGTAGAGAATGAGGTAAAATTAGAGTATGTGCCTACTAAGGATTAGGTTGTAGATATCTTCATGAAGGCTCTTCCTAAGGATAATTTTGAGTATCTCTGGGAGAAGTTTGGGGTTACTGGCCCTCCTTTCAATTAGATGCATAAGGATATGCATTATTCTATTGGATTTCAACATCCATTCTTTGTTCTAGATTGATGTTGGTGGCTACCTCTCGGGGGGAGTAGGTAGTGGCATTGTTGGTTGTTACTGTCAAGGGGACTAAGTGTTGTCATTATGTGGTATACAGGTTTTTTCGCTTGTCATCCGTGTCAAAGGATATGTCCAGTTGTTTCTAGTTGATGAAGTGTGGCGTAGTGTGCATAAAAGGTGTGAAGAAAATAGAGTGCAATAAAAGAAAAGGAAGTTGCAAAGTTGTAGGAAGTTGGTGCAGGTGCACCCTTGCAAGAATATGCCTCCATGAGGAAACATTAGGATTTTGAATTTGTTTAGTTGTTATCATGTTGTAATAAGGTTTAAATAGCCATTTTAAGCATGTAATAGGTCTTAGATAGCTATTTTAGGCAAAAATGTAAAGTTGCAAATATTGACAAAAGTTGTCATAGCAACATTATAAAAAATGCAAAAAATGCCAAGTAGAGGAATGTCAAGAGACAAAGTAGTTAAAGAGTTAGTTCTAGGAATTTTATTTTATTTATAAAGGAACTTTTTAGCCTCATACATTTTGAGGAAGGTTGGGGAAATAAATGAATAGAAGAAATTCAATGAAAAACACAGTTATTCTATTATTTTTTTGCAATTTCCTGATTTTAGGTCATTGTATAGCTATGTTTTGTGAATAATACATCTCCTCCTCCATGGTATATTTTATCCCTATGAATCCTCTTTAAATTTCATTTTATTTCATTTTAATCCATACTGTTATGAGAAATTTATAAGCAATTTACTTCTGGCAGGTAAAACCCTAAATTAGGGTAAACATTGTATAAGAAAATTGTGTTTTCATAGATTCTGCACCAATGGAATCTTCTATAAATTGGTGAGTCTATTTCAAGATAGGTATTGGAGAATTTGCAAGCTTTTTGGAATCCATTTATTATTTGGTCTATCATAACAAGGTTATTCTGATCGATGTAGAGTCAAAATAAGGGGTTTAGAATACATGTTTGTTGAAGGAAATTATCATGAAGTAAGATTAAGAGATAGTCTAATGTGTTTGTGTAGTCATAATTACACTTTTTGTGGTATTTGTAAAGATATTTTGGCTTGGGAAGTTGGTTTTGATAGTTTATGTGGTTTAAATGGGCATAGTGGTTGATTAGGACAGTCCACTTGAAAGTTCTTATGTTTAAGTTGATGAATGGGTTTGGGTTAATATTTTTGATGTTGCTAAGGTGTTTGAGGGATCAATAAGTGGTTTGGTGCCCTATTTTTAGATTGATTGTTTTAGAATCAAGATTTTTTGAAGGAAAGTTGCATTGTAGGATGGTGAACTGTGAGAAGTGAAACCTAATCTTGAGAGTTTGTAATTTTGGACACCTGTTATTACATTAGTTTGGTATCAGAGGTAGAAGGCTTTGGGAAAAGAGATTTGTTGTTGTATTTGTGTGTTGTGGTTTTGTACAGGTTGGTGGCCAAGAGATTATGTGGTGGAAAATTGGAAAGACCTAGGTCAGGAAAACTGAAGAGGAAGCAAGGAGATACTTTCTTGTGAAAATGGATTTGTTGAGAAGACATTTGTAGGTAGAGGGTTCCCAGAAAGAGAGGAAGAGAAAAGAGGAAAAGACAAAGAAGAGGAATAAGGATCAAGAGATGAGATAATTGAGGCAAGAACTAGAAGAAATCAATATGAGGTTAGAAATATTTGAGGCTGGGATGAAGCAGTTGTATAGACAAGCATTTAGTTGGCATTTGACAGTGAAAAAGAAAGTTGAATGGCCCATTCAAAAGAGAGTCAAAAAGAGAAGAAGACAAATGAGGATGAAAGATGAAGAGTTTCAAGATGCAGAAGAAGAATTCAAGGATGAAGATAGTGCAGTCATTCCCAAGCATGAAGGTGAAGATAAAGCAGAGATAAAGGACCTAGTTTTAGAGGAAGGAGATATTGAGTTGGTGTCAAGATTGGATGAAAATATCAAGGATGAATTTCTTTTGGAAACTTGAAAAGAGTTGAAGAGAGATGGAGGTATTGTGGTAGGAGTAATGTATCATTTATTTGTTGTACTAATTTTTTGGATAGGGAACAATTTGAAGATCAAAGAGAAACAGTTTAGAGAAGGACCAAAGGAGAGTGGAACATTTCAGGGCACGAATGAGCAGATTCACAGAGACAAGACATGATAGAAGCATGATGGCATTGACCAACTAAAAAAAAAGGTGAAGATGAAGGTTGCAAAGAATAAAATACTACAAGGAGGATCATTAATGATGAAGGCTTGTTGCATTCAATCCAAGAGGACTTGGAATTCTTTTTGGCATGAGAGAATGGTGTAGGTGTACCCTTGCAAGAATATGCCTCCATGAGGAAACTTTAGGTTTTTTAATTTGTATAGTTGTTCTCATGTTTTAATAAGGTTTAAATAGCCATTTTAAGCATGTAATAGGGTCTTAGATAGCTATTTTAGGAAAAATGTAAAGTTGCAAATATTGACAAAAGTTGTCATAGCAACATTGTAAAAAATGCAAAAAATGCCAAGTAGAGGAATGTCAAGAGACAAAGTAGTTAAAGAGTCAGTTATAGGCATTGTATTTGTTTTATAAAGGAATTTTTAGCCTCATACATTTCGAGGAAGGTTGGGGAAATAAATGAATAGAAAAAACTTCAATGAAAAATACAGTTATTCTATTATTTTTATTCAATTTCTTGATTTTAGGCCACTCTACAGACATTTTTTGTGAATAAGACCTCTCCTCCTGCATGGTAGATGTTAGCCCTATGAATCCTCTTTAAATTGAATTTGATTTCATTTTAATCCATATTGTTATGAGAAAGTTATAAGCAATTTGCTTCTGGCGGGTAAAACCCTGAATTAGGGTAAACAATGTATAAGAAAAATTGTGTTTCTCAGATTTGCACCAATGGAATCTTTTGTAAATTTTTGAGTTTATTTCAAGATAGGTATTGGAGAATTTACAGGCTTTCAGAATCCATTTATTGACTATTTTGTCATATCAGTGTTGTTATCGTCTAATTATGGGGTAAAAAATGAGGGTTTAGAATACATGTTTGTTGAAATATCATAAAGTAAGATTGGGGAATGGTCTAATGTGTTTGTGTAGTCATAATTACACTTTTTTGTGGTATTTGTAAAGAGAATTGGGATTGGGAAGTTGTTTTTGATAGTTTATGTGGTTTAAATGGGCATAGTGGTTGATTAGGACAGTTCACTTGAAAGTTCTTATGTTTAAGTTGATGAATGGGTTTGGGTTAACATTTTTGATGTTGCTAAGGTGTTTGAGAGATCAATAAGTGGTTTGGTGCCCTGTTTTCAGCTTTATTTTTTTGGAATCAAGAGTTTGTGAAGGAAAGTTGCCTTGTAGGATGGTGAACTATGAGAAGTGAGACCTAATGTTGAGAGTTTGTAATTTTGGACCCCTGTCATTGCATCAAAAGTGAGAGCAGTATATGATTTATGTCAAAGGGGGAGAGATACAAATATGCCACCCTTTTCCATTGATATCAAAGGGGGAGAGAGTTAATTGAAAAACCTTATGAAGTAAGGAGGAGAGAAGTCACGAGAAAGATAAATTGTTGGAAAGTATAGATGCTTGTGTAAGGGGGAGCAGTGTGCATTATGGTGCAGTATATGTGTTGGTGATTGTTGTTATTTTTGTTTTGTTGATGGTTTTTCCATGTGTTACCATCAATGACAAAGGGGAAGATTGTTCAAAATATGAGTAGATTGTGTTTTTTCAATGATGTCAACAAATATTTGTTGCATTAATATCAATAGATCTATGGAGATGCTTTGATTGGTTGCATTATGTTGTCATTAGTAGTATCGCTAATGTCAACCTCTAGTGTCACTTTGACAAGCATGTGTTGTTGAGTCAAACCTCTTGTGTGGTTGAGATTCTAAGAAGGATTAGATGATGAGAGTGTGTTTGTAGTGCTTGGTTTCCAAGTTCTTTTGAGAAAATTTGAAGAAAAGAGAAAATAGTGTGGCTGAGAGGTGTTCAGTATAGCGGAGTGGTGTTTAGTGTTTTTCTCCACATTTATTCATGGTTGAAGATCTTCCTATGTGGTTCAGATATGTTGATAAAATGTGTTTAGAGGTGTTATATCCAGAGTTTTAGGTTCTAGATCATTGTGCATACAAAGTTATATTCACCAGTGTGAGAACTGGGAAAGTAGTGTTGTTTGAAAGAAATGATTTTGCTTTGAATTTATTTGTAGTGTGGTTTCTAGTTTTGAGGATCTAAGGGTGTGCTTATATGTCTCATATCTATCTTCATTCTAAGTTTCTTGTGTTTTGGTGCTTTGCAAGGTTGGATTCAGGTGTTGCAATGTGTGGAAGGTTAGCTAGTTGTGTAGAATGAATATGTTCTTCTGGTGTATGATGTTGTGAAGGATTTGTTGGATTTAAAGGTGTTAATGGAATACTCTAGATGGTGTTTAAGTTTTGTGAGTGGTCTACGAGTCATCTTTGGATCAAAGGAAGCATGTACTTAACTGTTTAATGGTGTTAACATAGGTTCAACTAACCTTGGGTGTTTACACTAATTACATATATGCTTCAGTGTTTATGGAAGCATGGAATGGTGTCTATGTGTGGATTTGGGTCCTAGTTAAGGTGTGTTGTGTTCTACTTTCATTCCTTTCCATCATGGAATATTTTGGTGTTGACCTAATTTGAATTTGCACAGTTGAGGTGCCTAACCAACCTTATGAATTATTTGCAAGGTTGAATATGGTATAAATAAGTGTTGAGTTTATGGAGAATCATGAAGAAAAGTGTGTAATGAGAAGTGTTGAGATGTGAAGTGTGAAAGTAAGAAATGAAATGTGAGATTTAATGGCTAAGACTACTAGAAGTAGTGAGTATACGGTGTCTAAATTCTACAAAGAGAGTGCACATATTCTAGTGAAGCAGTGGTGAAAATTTTCTATTGCTCTGAGATGTATTTCTGATTGTAACAATCTTCTTTCTTCTTCTTTCTAATCTAGTAGTGAGCCCTTCTTTTCTTTCGGTCAGTGACTGATAGTGAGCCTATTATATTTGGTGTTTCAATTAATTTATATTGTGAGCTAATCCTCACTATGGTTTTTCCCTTCTTGGGTTTTCCATGTAAATTTTTTGTTCTCATGTGTTTGGATGTGTTTGCATTAATGTTTCTCATTTTTACATTCTGCTAATACATGATAAGGGTTTAATGGTTGTTGAGGGTTTAAGTACTAATGTAGATCTGAATGTCAATGAGAGTTTTGATATTTTGATGTACAACTAATTCACCCCCCCTCTCATTTGTCTTGTGTATTAAACACCATATTCATATAAAATTATGAATTATTCAATTTTCTAGCTATAACACCCTAATTCTAGTATACTTAACCATCTGGATTCTCCAATTCTTATGCCCTTCCATTCTACCAAATACTCAACATGTTCCATAACATGATTATTCATAGACTTTACTATCTAATACTTGAATTATATTTTTCCAATTCAAATATTTAAATCATAGTATTGATTTTTTATTTATTTTTAATGTACCATCAATTTTAAGATGATACTCATGGATGTTTGTAATAATAAAATAGGAGATATGTTTCTTTATCCCTCAATAAATTTTAGGGCCCTATATTCTTCTATCAAAACTTATTTTAAGTTCCTTTTGGAAATATTTTCTTCCTAAGATGGGACAAAATTAGGTTTCTATATAAAAACTCCTTTCCATCTTTTTATCTACATGATCATTGTACTTTTCACTACTTTTAGCCCACAATTCCATGATTTATTCATGTAAATTTTTTATGTGTAGAAAAATATAGGTCCTTTCCATTGTACATTTGGATTCCATTATGATCTCTTAGCCCCATCACCCCTCTAGGGATGCATCCATAAACTACCTAGAAGGAGTTTTTTTTATACCTTTGTTAAGTGAATTGGTATACACAAATCAAGCATGTGCTAAAATTTAGTATGATCTCTTTGGCTTCTCCCTTATAAGACACATCAAAAATAAAAATTCATCTTACTTCCCCTTTTACTCCATCAAATTATCCAAAATTTCCCTCAAACTTTACATCCTAATAAAAAACCCTACTTTTAGGCAATCCATGCAATCATGTAGTTCTTTTGAGAAGAACAAATTTACCACATGTAATGCATAATTGGTTTTCTGAAATTGGATGAAATATACTATATTGGATAGGTAGTCTACTATCATGAACAATGGATTATGAAAACATTGAGTTTTGGATAGTCCAAGGAAAAATTCTATACTAATGTCCTTCTACAACCATTATGATAATGGAAGGATTTGATGAATACAACCCTATGTTCTAATTACTATCTTTTATAGACTAGCAGATTTGAATTTTTGATCCCATCTATTACCAATAATAAATTTTAATAATCAACACTAATGCCTTGTTAATTCCAAAATAGATTGATAACCCACCACTAATTTTTCTCAAATTAGGTTCTCTTACATCAAACCTTATGGTGTACACAATTGTTGTTGTTTGAACAATAAACCATCCTAGATTTAGTAATCCAACCACAACCTCTTATCACCTCTTCTAGGAATTTTGAAAAAACTCTAGGCTTCATTGAAATATGCATCCTTTGGATATAATTCCCTCATGTGATATCAAATCCAAAAGCTTCCACCCTCATCTTGTTGAGAAATATAATCCTTCTTCTAAAGATATATGTGTTCCTAGATAAGATTGTACACTCCTGTGTTTCAATGTGAATTGGTAACTATACAATAATTCAACCCCTTTTACATGTCTTTTATTCAATTTCCCTTGGATGTTAATAAAATCTAAGGCTTGATGATTATTAAATAATATAAATTCCATCAACAGTAATTAATTCCACCACTTTTTCAATGCCTTAACAATGACATGAAATTATTTTTAGAGTAAAAGGTAAATTTCTAATTAATTATTTAATTTAATTAATTAGCTCTTTTTTTACACTAGCATACTTAAGCTTACTTAGGTCACATACTTTGTGTCTCAATTCATAGGATTAAGACACATGTCACGATATAATTTAATCCTCACTTAGGGTTTCACTTAGGGTTACTCATCCTTTATCAAGAGTAAATCATTTTATATTATATCATTTTTCATGTCATATTTTGGATCAATAGGGCTTAGGCTATTACAATTATTTCTTTAATCTTTCTCTACTCTTTTGATAGGTGTTTGATTGCAAATGAATTTTGAGAGTGATAAGATTGAGGATTCAACTCCAACATAGTATTAGAGTTCTATATTTATAAATTTTTATCATTTCTTTAAGAGATACATCCTTGAACATTCAAAAGGTGCATCTCAAAGACAAACAAACCACACCATTGTATCCAAAATTCCCAAAAATATTAAGATTGACTATCAAGTCATCAAAATTGAATAGCACAATATTTTGAGGTATTTTATGGGGGCATAAAAATTAAGGTAAAAAAATATATACAATATACAAAATTTGTACATTTGTATAGATTGTATGACATTTGTACATCACCATACAAGATAGTTTCCATTAATATGTATGCATGCATAAAAAAATAGCATGGTATTTTTTTTCCAACAAAAAATCTATTTTTTCAATAATTTTTATACATCTTATGGTGGCATATGATTGATACATAGATGATGCATCTTTCTAGCAATTGGCATAAACTTTCCAATCATAATTGTTTTTCCTAGAAAAAAAATTCTAGCAACTATTCTCCCACCCGTCTACCACTAACATGCCACCCATGAGGCACTCTAACACTTAATCCAATCATTGCCCTATCTCATGGTCATGTGGGTGACTAGGGGCTACCACCCTAGCCCCCAAATCCCAATAGCTAGATGCCTAGCCAACAAAGGGATATATTTTTAGCCCCTAGATTACCTTTTGAAGCCAAATGAAACACTTTTACAAAATAAATGGGGCATACAAATATATTTTTTCAAATAAAATCATCGAAAAGTTGATTTTGAGATATTTCTAGTGGTGCTAGTATTTTTTCCATATTTATTTGCTAGTGATTTTTATTGCATATTGAACTTGTATCTATCTATTTATGCTTCTAGGCCCATAAATTTTGGCTCAAACCTCCTTTTTTCATGATTCGTGTGGTGTTGGAAATTTGGTTTGGTGCTCTACCTAGATCTCCAACCTATTTTTTGAGAATTTTTACTAGGTACATAAAGATCAAATCTAAAGTGATATTTTTATTTCTTGATTTTTAGTTGTCAAATTTGTAAAAGGGGTTGGCTTTTCTTATCGTGAGAGGTAAATTTCCATTCTACATTACTTATAAAAATTATATAAAACACAAAACTAGCATATAGTCACTTTGTAAAATTTAAAACCAAACATACACATGGTGGATAGCGTTTTTATAAAGTAACTTACACTGCTCAATTATGACACATGGAAACCTTAGATAACCAAATTTATCATGTCCAAGGAACTATAGTCTACCTTGAATTATACAACACCTAAATTAACTCAATAATATGGGAAATGTTTCACATAGAATCTTATAGGGCTTCTAAGAAGATCTACAATCATTATAAGGGTTTTTTTTTGTATACTCAATGAGTTTTGGGCATTACAGATTGTTGCAAAGTTGAATATAGTGGAACTTGATTTATTTCCTTCCATTTAAGATTGTTTGGTAAAGTTTAAGTCACTACGATCACTTTTACATGGTTTTAGAAAAGGCAAGGATGAAAAGGCATACATTTTATTTATTTTATCTAAGCTTCGAGAACATTTTTAGGTGTTCTCTTCTACCTTCTATTCCAATATGGTTGCATTAGGAGATACCTTCACATTTCCTTCATTTGAGGAATTTTATGATCACTTGACATGGAAACAAACTAAGTTGGCATATTTGGAGTCACCTTCTAGTTCCAAGACTTGTGCATTTGTCACCCAATCACCCAAAATAAAAGGAAAGAAGACACAAAAGCTCAAGATAGAATCCACATCAAGTTGTGAGAGTTTTTCCAAATTTGAGCTGAAGTTAGATCACAAACATCAATACACACCTAAAAATAAAAAATCTTCTAAGCCTAGTGGTTCTTCTTCTAAGGAAAAGAAGAAATCAAGAAACCCTCATAGTTTTTGTGGCAAGGAGGAATATGAAGTTACCATATGCTAGAAGAAACTAGATACATTAGAGGAGGTCATACAACAACACACCATTTCACCATCTAAGTCCTCTTCCACTACACAAGAAAGGGTCATGCATTTTTATCACATGCTTCATCTTTAGCACATTGTTGTTGTTATGCCTCATCCCTTAGTTATCGAGTTGCTTTTACCTTCATGAGTAAAAATGGCGATAAATGTAAATCATGATTTTGATATGTTTAATAAGTGAATGAAATACTAAAGTATGCATTAAAGATGTTATTTCTTTTTCAAAGGAATGATTATGTTTTGAATATACGTGATTATGAAAAATGTGATGAATGAATGTATAATGCAATATGATTACTTAAATGCTTTTGATGATGCAAATGATTTATGATACATGTGAACAGTTAACTACCTTTGTGAAGCACTAATTTGTATGTAGGAAGGAGTGAAGCCCTTAGGTACAAGAGGGAGAGTATCACTCAGGAGAGGAGCTTGGTTTGACAACCTGATAAGCCTAATTGAGCATACACACACTCACACCCTAGTTTGGTCAAGTTAAGTTGAATTATTCTGGGAATTGGTAAGTAAACCTACAATCATTGTTTGGGGAATGATTTGAATTTGTTTTAGTTTTAAACTATGATTTCTTGATTGTTCCTTAGTTTTGACTATGTGACTAAATATTTGTATTGAGTATAGGCTCTTCTTCGTGTATATATATAATAACCAATACATATATACACTTTGTGTATATGTCATTAATGAATATATATGAATGTGTACATATTGAAAAATAGTAAATATGATATATGTATATATATGTATGTATCAAGTAAAACATATAAATGTAAATATGTATATAACAATAGTATATATATACATATAAACACATATTTATGTATATTGGCTTGAAAATTATTGGTTTTAATAAACATATATATTAATATATATTATAACATAGGAACGTTATAATGTGTGTGTATATATATATATATATCATGTTATATATATATTTATGATGCTCGTACATGGATTATGATAGACTTGTTACCATGGCTTGACAATAGGCGCATTTAATGCTAAGACCGTGTAGTGTGATAGAGGATTTTTAGGCAGCTACAAATACTTGGAATATTCATATAGTAAATGCAACATAGAAAATGAAATATAGTGCAACAAAATGTAAATAGGAAACAATGATAAAATTCATGTTGAATAGCATAATAAAACAACACAACTATTGTTAAGGTAAGGAGCCATCACATGGAGAATAAGTCAATACATTTTAATAGCACATAAAGTTGATAGTAAATACCATTGCAACATGTATATTATGTTGAGTGTAGTGTATAAAGTAAGTGGGAGACTAAGTCAAAAAATACTTATTCACCACACATGAAATAAGGAATATAGCTTATACATTGCAAAGAGATTAAATGTAGACTCGAAGAAATAGAATAAGTCTTTGGAAGTGCTATCTTTGGGGTAATAAGATATGAATATTTGGTGTCAAGTCTAAAGTATATGAAGCAAATAAGAAGTCTAAAACCTATGCCATGTACAGGTACAACATTTTGATAAATGTTAAACTCAATCAATGAAGTGTTCATAGAAATATGAGAGGGTAGTTGACCTGCAAACTTAGTAGGAAACCTGTAGCTTTTCATTGTTGTCCCTTGACTCAATAAAAGAGTCATGTTATCTCACAAAAAGAGGCCAACTTGGCCATTGGAGACATGTGGACTGTATGTGTGGAGAATATGTGAGTTAATCGGCCGAGTCGTTGCATATGATTAAGAAGGTGGCATAATTGCTAGCTTGTTTGTAGCCTTTGGTTGCTAAAATTTTAGTATATATAGAGGTTATCTTCCTATCATTTGTAACACTTCTCATTCTAATTTTTATATTTTTATTTTTCTATATTTTTTGTGAAAGTGAATTAGAGAGCTAAAGAATTAGTGAGTTGCTTGTTATTTTTGTTGGCTTTCAGTTGTTTATGATATGTGGTTTGTCCTTGATTACAAAACTGGTTCTTAGAAAATGATGATACAGTTGATGATTTGATGATTGTGCAGATGGTGATACAAGACAAATATATAGGGAAAATACATTTGATAAATGTAGTTAATGGTTTCTACAGATGGTATACATTGTACACAAGACACATAAGATTATACATTTGTGCATTCTCAAATGGGCAGACAATTCAGGTGATATGTTTGTGCAAGTGTGTTGAAGTCTCCATGTGTTAATGGATGGTTCTACATATTTGGTATATGCTGACATATCTTGTGTTTATATAAAAATGCATATTACATGACTTAGGTTTTTTCATTTATATGTATATTCTCTATTTTTTATGCGATAAGGTGATAACTATTGATATGAACTTAGTCAAATGTTGATGAAGACCTATAGCATGAACATTATCTTAGGCATAACAGATGTTGGCCTCTCAGTTTGATCATTAAGGTGTTCTTCTCTCCATTTCAGTCCTTGGGTGATTCTAGCATTTGGCTTACACTATCATAAGATCTTGTGCAGACAATGATTCTATGATATTGGTTATACTTACATTGTGATAAGGTTTCAAGTTAAAAGTTTAAAAGGTCTATAGATCTTATCACTTGTGTCTCATATAGTATAAAGGCCTTGAATGTTTCACCATTTGCATCATATTTGTTTTTAAGGTTTTAAAGCCTTTATTATAAAGGCCTAAGCATCGACATTAGAAGTATGTTTAATTTATATCACTTGGGGTGTTGAGCACTTAAAGTGTCAAAACAGTTTTGAAAAGCAAAGAAAAATTAAAAGAGCCCAAGGCTACCAGTCAAGCTAAATCATGAGCCACAAAAGTTAACCCAAGGCATACTTAGGGTTATAAGCTTGCGTTGAAACTTGGCTTGAGGTTTTTATTGTTTCATTTTTATTTCAAATCCCACATTAGGGCATGAGAGGCAGAGGCTTGCATGGAAAATTACAGGGTTTGCAATGGTGTTTGAATCATTTTGAATAATCATGAGGATCTCATTGATACGACAAAGCTCAACTAGTGTGAGAAGTGGTAGGAGTGAAAGGAGAACAATTATTTCGGTCGGTCCAACATAGAAATGATGGTGATATGGTCATTATTTGTAGGTGATATATTTCATTTTTGTTGTTGTTCCTACTTTTGCATAAATAGTTATACGATATGAAAGGTCAATGTTTTCGTTAAGAAAGAAAATAAAATTTGTTGGGGTTACATGGCACGGGGTTTTACATTTTCAAAACAGTGGAAATGTGGGTATTCGACTTTAACCCGTATGTGGGTATAGTTAAGGGAAATGAACTTTTGTTTTAGTGGTTAATGCTGTCTAACATTTCAAAACCCTTTTCTATTTTTTCAGGGTTGTGGTTTCCATTCATCATGTGGGTAAAGGTTTTTGTCTCTGAATTTTGGTGAATGGCAATGTTAGTTTTTATAGTAGTTTATCATTATTTTACCTATCACTATATACGAGTAGTTTGTAACTAAAAGGTAGTTCAAAAATAACATAATACAGTGACAAAAGCAGTTATGGAATTCTTAGTTGTTTTGTTGACAGATGGCAGAAGTCAATATCATTTTTGCATTTTATAAAAACAACGATTTGGCACTATTCTAATTTGATTATTTTATTGTAATATCATATACTATGTAAGAGTTGTCATTTCTGAAAGAAAAATATGAGACTTCAGACTTATCCAAAAGTTGTATTGCATTGAAAATCTTTATAACAGTGAATCTTGGATTGTTGTATTTAAGGAAGATGTTTTCATTCTCATACAACATTCTTCAATGTGCTCATTGAAAATCTTCATGGTCTACTATTGAGATTCTAGGACTGCATTTGCACTTCTAGGGTTTTAATAGTACACTGTAATTGATTATTCATTGTATTTTATGGATTTGGTGCTCTTGTAACTTTGGAAGTTGGTGCTTCTAATTTGTGTGGAGTTGGTGCTCCCGAACTTTGTAGATTTGGTGCTCTAAGTGAATAAAGAGAAATTTTTTCAAGTGGTTTTTATTCCCCAAGAGGGTTTTCCACTCAGGACATACAACTTGTTATGTGATGAGTCTTGGTGTGATTGTTTTTCATGTCTATTTTATTTTCATAAGTTATCTGATGCATCAATGTCTATTATCAGTTCTTATTTTTGCAATGTTAATGTGATCTACTATTACAAGTACTTTCACAGTCATATGTTGCAAAATGGTTTAAAATATTTGTTTATCCAAACATGTTTTGTATGTTGTGATGAAAAGGATTTAGTCTATCACATCACATGTTCATTCATTGATTCATAGCTCAAGATTGCTATGTTTCAATCTATCATAATATACTAAAGCTTTTTGATGTCTCAATACTTATCATATGTCATTCAGTTGCTTAGTTGTTACAGTATCTCAGCTGCATTAAAATATGGTGGTATTAAAGTGATTCAATGAGGTTGGTATTCATTTACATAGTCTTATGAGTTGCACCTGTTTTGTCGTCATGCTTTGATTGTTAAACAATTTCAGTCACATCTTTTGCAAGTGCAAGATATCTCACACAAATCATATTGGCATAAATTGTCTAATGGACTGAGTTAATGTTGTTCTATCTTTGTTTACCCCTTTTCATGAATTCTCTCAAAGTGATTACTCTGCTCTGTTATCAATCGAAAGGTTATCTAAACTAAAAGTCTTTGTCAAAGTTTAAAAGGTTTAAATTTTTGGTTTGTTTATCAGACACTGATTCACCCCCCCCTCTTAGTGTCTTTCCATACTCCAAAAAAATTATAATTATATTGTTGAGAGAATTGGTAGGAGGCTAGTGTTTGGAGATTAGTTGATCTTTGGAGAAGTAGCATTCTTGGTGGTGAAGGCTAAGGTTGGAATGCAACATTATCAAGTTGGAACTTATTATCTAGGCATGTTGATTTCTATTCCCCCATTATCTATGTTTGATAGGCCATTTGATTATAATTCCTTTGTTTGGAAAGATTTATTTTTGATTGCATGTTATGCTTGTTCTTATGAACCTAGTTATTTCCTAGTTTGGGAATAATCTTTGAATGCTTAATATGCTTGTTAATTCATAGAATGGAATGTTCTTGAGTGATTCTTGATTGAGTCTTGAATTAGTAGAACCCTCTTATATGGGAATGCATTTATATTATGTTGAAGCATGTGTAGCTTTAATGCTATTAGAATTATACTTAGTTTGTTAAGAGTATGTGGATGATGTGTGAAAAATGAAATATGGAATATGTGTTATCTTGATTTGTTAGCTTATGATGCTAGGTAGACCTTTGGGGATAAAGAGGTTAGTAATACAATGGGAATGACGGTATGATAGACATGTCATCATTGATAGGTTGTGTTGTCATCATGCAAACCATGGTAATAGTCTATACTTGATTGTTTACTAATATCTCCTTGAAGTAGGATGATAGTATTTTCCCTAGGGTTGGGATATATACTTGATTTTCATATCAATATTATATAGTAGGGTTGAGAAATGTATTATTTGATTATGCTATAATCATATTCCTAAATAGGAGTCTATTCCTATTCATGAAATTATAGAAGAGAACTCATGATTTGGCAACCAAAGTGATGTTGAGAAGAGGACTTATAGGTACAAAAGCACAAACTCTTCTCAGAATAATTCCCTCCAAATTATATACAAACATAGTGAACATTGTAAACATGTGAATATTTTAGGTATATCGAAAGAGAGGCTTTATTATTTGTTTATGATCACTTGATCGCTACATCACTTTTGATTGAAACCTTAGGTTGGGAATAACCTATTTGGTTGGGTTGTTTACTTGATTATTGAATGAAGCAAATAGGTTGGGATTAACCTATATGATCTGATTGTTCATTTGATTGTTCATTATATATTTTATTTAGTCATTTATTGATAAGGTTTTACTCTTGAATGGGGTCATTTATTGATGATATTATAATTTTTATTGAGTTCATTTATTGATGAGATCACACTTCTGAAAATAAGGCATTTAATGTTGTGTTCATACTTTTTAAAATGGATTCATTTAATGTTATGACGTTATGATTACCCAAGGTGGTTAATTAGGCTATTCTTGGGGTTAGGATAATCCATGGGAAAGGGGGTAACCTAGCTAGACACTAGTATGTGTGCATGTATGCTTAATTAGGTTATTCCTAGGGTTAGGATAATCCATGGGAAAGGAGGTAACCTAGCTAGACACTACTATGTTTGCATGTATGATTAGTGTGATTATACGTAGGGTTAGAATAATCCATGGAAAAGGGTGTAACCAAGATAATAATTTTGTTATAGACTAGATATTCTTGGGGTTAGGGTAATCCATGGTTAAGGGAATTACCTTGTTGAACATTTTTTTTTTGTTATCACCTTAGAGTGAGTGTATGTTATGTTTTGGTCAATACCAAATCAAGCTAAAAGGTGGGTGGATAGATGAATCTCACTCAAAGTACTAGGTGTTGAATTATTTGGACAAAGTAGTGTAAGTAACCACTGTTTACACTGTTAGTTCACTGTGATCCATGATTGCATTCTAGGTAGGGAAACTAAGGTATGGTAGCTCTAGATATATAAGACACAACACTATGCTCAAGAGGGCTAGTATTATGAGGTTATCAAACCAATATCTTTTTTAAAGGGTAAGGCCATCTTACCAATTAGGTAGATGTGCGAGGGACTGCAATAAGTCTATGGTTGGCAAAAAATCACTTGAGTGATGCTCTTGCTCATATAGTTGGTGGATGGGATTTGAGGATGTATGTGCCAGTATTGGGGACAACTAGAATGTATGCACCAATGATGGGGACATCTATAATGTATGCACCAATGTTGGGGACATCAAGGATGTATTCTACATAGGGACATCCAGACCATTTGTATATCTATTTCATTAAGCGCATAGAAGCTATGTATGTAAATGTGTATCTCTAATCTTATTGGGAGATTGTAAATGGAAAATTATTATCTTTACATGAGGTTATGTATTAGAGAATCATTACTTGAAATTATGTAATATTTGTACTTTATAAAAATGCAATGGAAATTTGAAATGGGATTAATTTTGAATATGCATTCTTTATTATTAAAATATAGTGGAAGTTTGGAATGGGCTTTCTCCAAGTATGCATCTTGTTAATGAGTTAGAAAAGCAAAAAAATTATTGCTATATTTGATCACATGTGGGTTAAACATGGTAAAAATCAATGGGTAGAACATTGGGATTGTTATAGTTGGAGTATAAACTTAGGATCCTCACAACATATAAATAATTCATCTGATTTACTTAAGTCTCTTTGAGATATTAGTACTTCTCAAATTTTAGCATTCAACTCTTCATAGATTTTAGATTTGGGTTTAGGGACTATTTTTATGATCGATT
>VDFB02039477.1:0-17767 GCA_007258455.2 Sequoia sempervirens
CATTTTAGAATCTGCATTTTGCACTTATAAGAAAGCTGGCAAAGTATCAAAGTTTCATATCTCGATCACATCTCTATCTACCTGTACAAGGTGTGGAATCAATCTCCATGTCTTCGGGAATTTTTCCCATAACTACAAGACACTCAATCTCTCCTATTGAATAGAAGAATCATCAAGTCGTCTAAACATCAATATCAAATCATCAATGACAAATCAATCAAATCTTGAAAACAAATTTATCAAAACTCGCTTGTTTTTAACAACCTTAGAAGCAACTACCAAACTATTTGTTTTTCATCATCAAGGAAACAAATTATCAAAATCTTTGTTTTTAACAACCTTAGAAGCAAACTTATCAACAAACTATTTGTTTTTCATCATCATGGAAAACAAATTTATCAAAATCCTGTTTGTTTTTAACAACCTTAGAAGTAAACTTATCAACAAACTATTTGTTTTTCATCATCATGGAAAACAAATTTATCAAAATCCTGTTTGTTTTTAACAACCTTAGAAGCAAACTTATCAACAAACAATTTGTTTTTCATCATCATGAGAAGCAAATTTATCAAAATCCTGTTTGTTTTTAACAACCTTAGAAGCAAACTTATCAAACAACTATTTTTTTTCATTAACTTCAAAGCAAATTTATCAGCTATTATTTGTTTTCCAACAACCTTGGGAACAAATTTATTAGGCAAACATCATCAAATCAAGGCATCGCAATACACAAAATTGGGGCATTTTATCACATTTTATCACATCAGGGGCAATTTAAGTCATCAATTTTTCATCTTACATCTTTTCACGTCAATTTCTTCACATCATCATTTTCGAACGATGAATCGACATCTTAAAAATCATAAAAATCAAAAAATTCCACCAAATCTAAAAATTCATTTTTTTTTCACAAAAAAATTAAAATCTTATCGATTCATCGTCTGAGGGGGCATATACCTAGCAACATTCAGCAATCAACATCCTGTGTTTCTAAAATTTTTAAGCAATGCGAAAAACACATCACTCTCAAAAGAGGGGTAAAATGTGCTACACCTAAAATGGACAAGCATCACACACTGTACCACTAAATATTTTACATTTAATTAAATCTCTCTCCTAATTGAATTGCATATAAATAAATCTAAATAATTTATTTATATTGTTCATTCTTTTATTTCGATTAAATAAATAAGTTTATTTAATCACTTTTCTTATCTATTTCTTAATTAATTAAATAAACATTATGATTTATTTATATTAATTATCATATAATCTTGGCTTGAATATTTTATTCAAATAAAGATTAAATATTCTTCTCTTCTAAAAATATTCCATTCACAATTAAATATTCTAAATATTTAATTAATTCTTCCAAATTTCATTCATAATTAAATATTCCAAATATTTAATTAATTCTTCTAAATTCCATTCACAATTAAATATTCCAAATATTTAATTAATTCTTCTAATGTTCATTCACATCAAATATTTCAAAAATATTTTAAACCCACATAATACATAAAATTAAATAAATTTATTTATTTAATTTGGATTATCAACAACCGTGAAACAAATTCAAACAGTAGTACCACAAATTTCTATTTCTCGAAAGCAAAGTTGTTCCCCAGCTGAAGACAAACTCCATTCTTCTCTCTCCAACCTCCCAACATCTTCCATCTTCCTCTCAACCTCTCCATCTCTCACCATTCAAAATTACCAGACAATCTCACAGCCATTGATCTTTGCCAGCCAGGCTCTTGCCTGTAAAAAATCCATAAAAGGGATTGTCGGGTCTCTGAAAGAAAAGAAGCTTTCATACAGGAAAACTATAGTCAATCAGCCTTCCAGCATCCATATTCTTTAGAATCATAGCATAGCATAGCTTAGCATATTAGCAATCCATATCATGGCCTATCATCCTCATAGCATAGTTTCAATAGAATTCATAATCCAGTGTGCATAATCTACAGCCCCTGTGCATATTCGTACATCAACATTTCACTCCACCAGCATATAGGTTAGAGAAGTACTTTTCCTTTGTATACTCATTCTGCAGGTTGCCATTTTGAGAAGCTTTGCTTACACAATCTGAGAGTAGCAGCTTCAAGTAAATCACTGGAGATAGAGGACAATGAAACGATTTTGAAGAAGCTATGTTTGATTTCTTTGATTTCAATTCTATCTAGATTTTCTTTAGTTTAATGTTGCATTGGTGTGTTTTTGTTATCTCATTTTGATACTAACATTTCCCACACACAATATTTATAGATATTTATCCTTAATTTCCCAAAAAAACACATTACAAGCTGACCTTTGAAATTTGAATTTAGGATCATAAAATACTGCCAAAACATGTTTTAAAAATGGGTTCCAAATCCTAAGGAGGACCCATTCACCCAAGTCCCTATTCTTAGAACACACATTGCAAAAGGTGTTTAATTATGTGTTGGAATTAATTGTTGTTAGGTTTCCCCTTTGAAAAATGTAATTTATTAGGGTTGTAGATGTAAAATAGAGCTTATTTTAAGGCATAATTAAGCTCAATTTAATTAAGAGGGCCCAAACAAGTGTGAAAATGTAAAGGGATACATTTTACAACACCACAATAAGGAATTATTAAGTCTATTTTAATTAAGAGGGCCCAAACAAAGTGTGAAAATGTAAAGGGGTACATTTTTCTACAATACATTTAGCCCCCACTTTAGTGAGAGGATGAGCACAAGTGCAAACTCACACTAAAGTAGAAAAATATGCATCAAGAGGGGTCCTAGTGCACACCAATATTGATAGAACATGATGAAAAAGATCAAGGAGGTGGCCAAGCCCCCAATATCAAGATCCTATGGTAAACCAACATAAGCACAAAGGAACACACAAGATGTATGATATGCAACAACAAGACAAGATACACAAACATACAATGTCAAAGACCAAAAGAAAGAGAAAAAAAAAAAGGGTGGATCAAGCCTCAATTGTATAACTTGATGTGGATCAAACCTTAGTTGTTTGTCCAAGAACATTTATAAGTGGAACTTGTTGTCCATTATGCAAACAACAATGCACACTCACACAGGCTAGTGAAATTGAGCCCCCAAAAGGTGGCTAAGAGAAAGTCATGCCAATTATTCAGGCTCTCACCATACAATGAGAAATTCATGCCAATTCTGTAGGCTCTCATAATACTAACCATACCAAAGCTATACCCTTGATAACTTTGATAAGGTACCACACAACATGAAATTTGAGCTTCATAAGGCACCATTTCCCAAGATGAGACGCTTGCCTCCCTTGGACACATATATAATCAAATAAATGACATGGATACCATCAAAGAAGAACATAAAGAAGCTACTATGGATCACGTCAAACAAGAAGAACATAAAGAAGTTACTACAGATCAAATCAAACAAGAAGATAAAGAGGCTACCATGGATCAAATCAACATGCCAAACGCTCAAGAAGCAACAAGCTACATGACAAAGGATAAAGCCAAAATATCCTATCAACTAGGATCATCAAATTTTGTAAAATTAAGCTTTCTTGCAAATGAAAAAATACCAAACATTAATGGTTTATAGATAAATAATGTTAGGTTAGCACCTTGCTTCTAAAACAACAAATACCCCATCACAAATAGAATATGTCAGAGTACACAGTATCGAGGAAGAGGATTAAGCCTACATGAGCAAGGCATTCTAGAAGTAGTATAGTTTTATGAAAATCTTCAACATCAAGGTCTTGGTTAATCTTCAATCAACAGATGAAATGATGTTAGTGATACCTCCATGATATTAGCGTCAACTTTATCCAATACAAACATTAGAATGGGGGAGTCCTTACTATAAGGCTGCTACCAACTCTCCTTCCATCCACACCATAAACCATCATTCCCAATTTATTAAACCCATTAATTGGAACCAACAAAAACAAAATTCTTACAAATTAAAAGTACATAATAAAATGTTAAAAGGCTATTAAATAAATAAATAAATCCAAGTGGACAAAAAATTTAAGATGGATCCCAAAGAAAAATGGATCAAGTAAAGAAAATAATCCAAATCCAATAGTCAATAAAAATGTGGAGCCAGAAGAAAAGTGGTCTCCCCCATATAACAAGTGTCCACCTCCTTCAAAATGGTCATCACACAAGGCATATACAAGTGTTGGTTCCAAACACTATCCTAGTCCAAAATCTAAACTCCATCATTCACTATCCCAAGTTTGGAAAATGGAAATGCCTCCATCTAAAATTCCAAGTAATTCATCCACATCTACCATCATCCATCATAATCCAAAATATCACCTATAGTCCAAAAATACCACATCACAAATCCATCACATCTTGGTAGCAACACTTTATTATAAGGACTCTCATGGCACTCTATCACAATGTACGTATTTCAATAAGGCCAACCCTAGTATCAGCAAGGATCACAATGAAATCAATGGATTATATTTAAGCATCATGATCCTAACAAGACAACTACTCCATAGAGGTCACTATTGGCATATCATGACACCATTATCTAAATCATCACTATCAAAGGATTCAGAATTGTAATGCAGCATTGTTTACTAAACCTAAGAGATGCAAAATACAAAGAAATGAAAAAGGGGAAAACAACATAGCAACACCTCAAGATTACCTAAGTTAAACCTAAACAAAGAAAAGCTAAAACAAGAGATTATACCTTTGTTCAAGTTGATCTTCTTGGTTGGCCCTTTGATGTAGCTTGGATGTGTGGTCCTTGATGGAAAATATAATGAAATGGTATGCAAATTGATCTAGATTGTATGATGAATGCAAATGAAAGATGTGGGTGTTTTGATAGATGAATGAAAAATGGATGCAATGAAAGTTTAATGAGTGCAATAATGGAGGTTGAATGAAAAATTCTTGTGCTTGAGAATGCTAGAGCTTGAAAGTTAAAATTGTGAATGCAAGTTATGAATGAAAATGAGACAAAATCTTCCATTTTAAGGGAAGAGTCTCTAGAGGACTCAATGGCTAGGATTTAGCCAACATGGACAAGATGGAGGGTTGTGGTGAGTTGAGGACTCACAAGCCCTCACATCTTGCCATGTGGAAATGAGATGGAAAAAAGGACATGTGAGGTGGAGAGAGGACATGTGAGGTGGAGGTACTTTCAAGTACCTTGGGATTAGGGGAAAATTTCCTCAAAAAGGAAGTTCTTGTCCCCATGTGGAAGGATGATTACAAGTGAGGAATTTTAGAATTCCTCACTATTCATCATGGGGAAGAGAGAAGTGGTTGGGGAAATAAATGTGAATTTTAAATTCACATGATTGGAAGTACCTTAAGGATAAAACAAGGTCCTCATAAAGGAAGTCTTTGTCCCATGTGACTGATGTGACCTATGAGGGAATTTAGAATTTCCCAACAACCTACATGGGGAAGAGAAATGCATTGAATGAATAAATGTGAATTTTTAATTCACATGGGGAAGAGGTCAAGGCTTAAAAGGGAAAGAACTTATGAAGGGTTGACTTGGAGGACATACCAAAGATGGCATGTGATTAGATTAAGGTTGTGCAAATAGGTGATTAATAAGATTAATGAGGGATTAGAGGAGGCAAGTGATCAAATATGGAGGATGTGACATTAATTTTGATTAAAGGTGTGAACATCCTAATCATGGATTAATTAAACTAATCCATATTAGAAGAATATTATGGAGGATGTGACAAAGAGAGAGAAAAGAGGGAATTTAAAATTGATTTAAATACAAAAAGGCTAAATGACTAAATTAAATAAATTGTTATATTTATTTAACTTAGAGAAGAAGGATGAAAGGTAAAGTATTTAATTGTTAAATTAAATATTTTAGGAACCTTAGGTGAAGGGGAAATATTAATTAAATACATCATCTAATTAATATTGATGGAATAGATGAATAAAAGGGATGGGTTTGACCATGTGGGAGTGGTCAAATTTGGATGTCTACATTTTGCCCCTCTTTGAAATATTGTTAGAATAACAATGTTTCAAAGAAAAATAAAATGCAGATGACTCTATAGAGGAAGTGACTAGAAAATGATGTCCCAACATGGGAGAAGTTGTGTGAACTATCCAAATAGTGGGAATTGCCCCCTTGAGAGGGTGGTTGGGGAAGAAAAAGGGGCCTCAGGTGACTTCTTGATATGAGGAAATGAAAGGTACCATTGGATAGAGCTCAAAAAAATCATGAAGATTGGCTTTTGAACAGAGTCAAATGGACACACGGGGTGCAAATGGATTAGTTGAATTAAAAGAGGTTTAAATAAAGGGTAAAAATACCTTTAACTTAAAAAGTTAAAAAAGGAGGGAAATTTTATATAGAGTAATTTTAGAACTTACTATTCCTCATTTGCACACCTAGCAATTGAGTGAGAGAGAGAAGAGGAGAAGAAAGAGATGAGGAGACGAGGATGCCAGACGACTATGATGACAACATCATCCACTGGGGGAACAAGGTATGACGGTTCTTCCACGAGCACATTATTCCATGCCAGGTTAGGTCCAAAACCCATTTTGTGATTTAAAGCATTTTCTGATGTATTTTTAATTTTTAATGCATTTTAAAATCATGGGTTTTGGGATTGGGGTAGTTTAGAAAAATGGGTAAGGGGCAGAATTTCAATTTCACCCATCGAGTCGACAGAATCGCCTATTAGAGGTGGTGGGAAAGGGGGGTAGATTTTCCCAATTAGGGGGAAAATTCACCTAGAAAAATAGAAAAAAGTGCATGAAATGGGTAGGGGGTATGAGGGAAGGGCAGACTTGCCCTGGGATTGGGAAAATCTGCCCGAAAATTAAATTAGTTGGGACTTGGGCGAGCACGCCCATGACAAGGGCGACCCCACCTAGAAGAGGGGCAACCTCGCCTGGAAGAACATAAACCTCACCCAGACAAGGGCAATGTCGCCCATCCGGGGGCAGGTTCGCCGCCTCCTAGGTAGGCTCACCCATTCGACAGGCGGGATCGCCCTTCGTCAGGGCAAGCTGGCCCACACTTGAAGGATGAGATCGCCCACCGTCGAGGCAAGCTCACCCATCGGGAGGGCGGGTTCACCCATCTGAAGGGTGGGCTTGCCCAAGGGGTGTAAAAAAGGGGGGAGGGAAGAAAAGAACAGAGAGACTAGGCCGAGAGAAGGAAAAGAAAACAAATTTGGGAAAATTGAGTAAATTTTTCCAAAAAGGGGGGGGGGGGAATTACTTAAAAGATAACTGGGGGCTAGAAAATGGAAAAGAGGGAGAGATGGGGAAAAAAAGGAGTAGATAACTAACATAGTGTGTGATATGGATGTAGCAGTTTGATAGTCCATAAATGCGTGAGAGACGATCAAAGGTGTTGGAGGTGACGATAGCAGCCATGAATGAAGTGCACCATGAGGATTTTTCATGAGCAGGGTTGCTACATACACTGGGATATCTGACTATCAGAGCACATCGGGTGATGTTGACAACCCTTATAGAGCGATGGAACTCCTCGACCTTGACATTCCACCTCCTAACAAGGGAGATGACCGTACTCTGGAGGACTTGTGGTGGATACTAAGGCTACCTATAGTAGGCCGCCTGGTGAGCGTGACAGGATCAGAGGGGGCAGCGTTGGATCAGACCATATGGGTCCTTTTTGGACGAGATGGCCTTCCTATGTAGAGGAAGGGGTTGGATGTGGACAAATTCCTGGTGTTGAGAGTGTCACCACTACCACTATATCTGTGTGGGTTGATTAGTGGATTGTTGATACCAAATCGGAGTGGGCACTTCTATAGCCTTAGCTACATGGAGGTGATCTGACTTATTGTCGAGGGGAGGGAGGGGTGTTTGCATGGGGTCCATGCGTACTAGTGCAACTGTATAGAGATATGCACATTGTGTGCTACTGAGAGGCACTCAACTTGACACAGGTGACACTTCTACAGGTATGGGCATGGGAGCACATTAGTGTGGCCAGGCCAGGCGTGGTGAGAGCAGGTTTGGAGGATGTGACACTACTAGTGGCTTACTGGTATGGGACAAAGCAGGGTTGGGTGTGGCATTACGAGAGCTTCGAGGATCTAGACAGATGGAGGAAACTGGATGATCTTCAGGAGGAGCAGATAGTGTGGAGGCCGTACATGACACAATGATTTTCTGGATGGAGGAGAGATGAGGAGAGGCACAGAGGATATTTTTGTACCAAATGCTATATAGTCGAGAAGGATCCATGTATAGTGGAGGCACATAGGCCGGACAGGGTGACCAGACAGTTTGGGCTTCTACAGGACATTCCATGTGGACCAGAGAGATTTAAACAGATCTCGCTAGAGCAACCATGGGGGGAGCCGATTACGCCTAAGCTTGTGAGGGATCATTGGGAGACATTGCAACTGGTACCTTACCTGGGTAGGACTGGAGGGAGAGCAGAGGTGGGAGTGACAATCAAATTCATCGCTTGATATGTCCATCATCGACCCATATAGATTACACCAGAGGAGCTGATTAAAGAGGCACTGGGTTTTGGGCCAGAGGATGAGCTGAGGCTGGCAAGATAGAGGAGAGGGAGGAGGAGAGGTCAGGAGGTGGCTGGGGCAGCAAGTCAGTAGGAGAGAGGACATGGGGAGGTCAAGGCTACAAATTAGCAAGAGAGGGTGAGGAGGAGGAGACAGCGAAGGAGAGCCCAGGTGGAGATTGAGGCAGAGGAGGAGAGAGATGAGGGAGAGGTGGAGGGGATGGATGAGAGAGATGAGGGAGAGGCGAAGGTGATGGATATGGATGTTCATGATATTTCCCCATTGGCCATGGTACTACCAATAATAGAGGATTCGACTGTACTATTGAGAGGGGTCGTGGCAAGATTATAGATCATCGAGTAGAGATTGAGGGATATAGAGGTCATGAGGTGCAAATTGGAGGTTGAGCTAAGCATGCTATGAGTAGAGGGTGAAACAGATTTTAGTGTTGTATATGATGCGATGTCGTGACATGAGGAGATAATGAGAGGGATGGACCAAGGAATACAGATCTAGTAGGGAGGGAAAATTTGTCTTGATGTGGAGGTGGTCTGGAAGAACATGAGGGGGGTGGAAGGATGAAAGGTGGAATGGGGTGGATGGGAGGGACAGGAAGGAATGGATGGAGGGAGTGGCGGAAGAGGGACGAAGGAGATGGAGGAATGGATGGAAATGGAAGATCAAATAGTGGGAGATGTTGGCTGATGCAGAGGGAGGAGGTTGCTGAGGAGTCTGTGACAGGATCTTGGTGAAATGAGGACAGCATAGACAAATAGGGGACCCTATGTGGTGGAGAATGGAAGGTGGAAAGAGATGGAAGAAGAAGGAAGAAGGAAGAATGGAAGGAATGGAAGGAATGGAGGGACACACCATGGAATGGTGGAGATCCATATGTGGATTCCATGATAGGTGTAGGGAGGAGCAAGATGCAGCTAGGTATCAGGCTACAAAGTGGGATGAGTACATGTGAGAGGCCAACTACTATATGGCGGCCTAATTTACAGTAGTGCAAGAGGGGCAGCGGATACCTACCTACGTTCGAGCGAGGCCACAGATGTCAGCCCCATCTCAATCAGTAGGGACACATACCTGCTAATATAGTAGCTGGAGAGAGACCCCTCCATACAGAGGGGGAGTGCCAGACTCACCTCAGAGGTCAGATGTGTGCAACTCATAGTAGAGAGGACAAAGGATAGGTGATAGGATACCAGTTTTTGACAGGTGCAGGATCGGTGTACAATACAGAGCAATAGAGATCAGAGTTGATCCAAAGCCTTGTATTTGTACTTTATTTGATGATTATGGATGTTTATGATGGACATGTATTTTGATTATATGATGGAAATTATTATGGACTATGGGATAGACATTGTAGTTTGAATTTTATATGATATGTGATAGCCTTTATTGACACTATGTTATGTTTATATGATGGATGATTTTATTTATGTATATGTCTATGTTTATGATTTTATTATGGATGATCATTATAATGCGATGTATGTACATGCTTGTGATGATGTATGTTGATGCTTATATGGATGAGATAGATGATATGTATGACGACTAACATGTATGATGTAGGATGTGATGGATGATTTATGACTTTATATACTATGGATATGGATCTAACAATTTGTGATGCAGGTGGGGATGTATGTAATGCGTTAATGGTATGGATTAATATGGAAAGGAATGATTAATGAGATGAATCTAAGATGCTTAGAATAACCAAACATGATTAATCTAAACAAATTAATATGAAATGATAATTGAAATGCAACAAACCTATATTGTGACATCAGATGCAATTAAATGCCTTATAATCACTAATAAATAAATGAGATGCAATGTAGATGGTAAATGGAATTTATTTGTGATCATGCTTTCTTTAGGTTATACAAAATAAATGTGTGTGATATGTGAGTGAGATGGCCTAACATAAAGTGAAATGCAACATGAACATAAGTGTCAATAAGGACTTGCATAGTAATGAGGGTAGATGGTAGGCGTATTGTTGATTTAATGGCAAGTACTTTCCCTGTAATCATTATAAAATTAAGGGAAGATGGGTGTGAAACTGCACCTGTCAAGAACTGTTGGTATCCTGAGAAGAACAGGAGATGGAAGGGGAATGTGTGCACAACCAAAATCATAGATCATAGGTCAGGTATGAATGCAATGCAATGAAATTGATCATGAAATGCAATCCTAATGCAATTTGCCATTTTTAGAGCACTGATTTTTGCTATAGCATAAGACACCAAGTGCCAGGGTATGTAAACCAAGGTGAATTAGTGTCTAATGCATAAAACAAACACGACAGACAAGAATGCTATCCCAACACCCCAAAGTCACGAAGACCTTGGTCGGGCCAGGCATTGGGATAACCACAAGCACAAAAGGATGTCCCAACATAACACAAGACTGTAGGGATCTTGGTGGGTACTACGCAGGACAACCAAGAAGATAGAAACAAAACAAAAGATCAAGATATGCCCCTACGTTAACTGATCAAAACACACCATAATATGATAGATCATGGCGATCTTGACAAGTAATAATAAGGAGCTCAAATGATAAACAAAAGCCAAAAGTATCAAAATATCGCAATCAATTTTAAAATGTCCTTTGCCACATAATCAAGATGATGGATGGGGTTGATGAAGTCTGTTAGGAAGGATGCATCCTGTTGAGACCAACGATGGATACCAAACTAAAAGATCAATTATGATGCAGGAGACTCCAAAACTGATTGAATCTCATTATGCGAGTGGATCTCATTTGTGAAGAACCAACTAGATAAGGACATACTTGATGACATGACACAAGACACGAGACATAAGACACAAGATCGACACACCCTAATGACCTAGGGGCTCGAGGGTTGATCAGATATTAGCCTTGCCTATGTGAAAGCGCAGAGCCCTCGTAGTTCAAGAAAAGATCATGGATAAAAGCGAAAAGATGACAATGGAGACAAGTCATGGAAGACAACGACTAGACGAACTAGAAACAAAGCAAAGAAAAATAAATCCCCAGGGGTGGATCAAATTATTGACCTTGCCTATGTGAAAGTGTAGGGGCAACGTAGTTCGAAAAGGACTGACCAGGGATAAGAGTGTAAAGGGGAAAATGGAGACCACGATGGATGACCAAAACAAGATGGAGAAAATGCCCCAGGGGTGGATTGATTGATCATCCTTTCCTACATGAAAGCACAGGGGAAACACAGTTTGACAAAGACAAAAAAGACCGACATGACAGGATGGGATCTAAATGGAGTCCGACATGATGAAGGAATCTAGATGAAAGCAAAGGACCGACACAACGACAAGACTGACGATACAAGCTCAGATTAGGATAAAAGCTTAGGATGACAGATAGAAAATGAAGCTCATCCAATGCTCAACCAAAATATACCAAGCAACCAGATGATGCATACGGATGGGAGGATAGGATCGATGGGATGACAGGATATGAGATCAAAATGGATGGAAGCATAAAGTAACTAGGATGCAAGGTAGATAATGATTGAGCCCTGTACGAATGGCGCCTGTGACTAGGTTTTCACCAAACGTACTTATCCAAGGTGCCACCAAGGGTGGTTCTCACCATAGGATGAATTATTTCTCTTTACTATTTTTTGGATTTTTTTTATTTTTTTGTATTTTTGATCATTTTTTACTTTTTTTGTATTGTTTTGGATTTTTGCAAGATAGGATACCCCAGCTAACTTAAGTGTAGAACCTTTTTCAGGTGCATGATGTTACTAGGATTTTCTAAGGGTTCTCCTTTAAGCGTAGCAAGTCTATATGCTCCAGATCCATACTTTGTTGTGATGACATAGGGACCAAGCTAATTTGCTTCAAAATTTCCTTCTTATCTCGGTCCTGCTGAGTGCACTAATTCTCCTTGAGGACTAGATCACCAATGTTGAACTGGGGAGGATGGACCTTCTTGTTGTAGCTTCTTTTCAAATGATTTGGATAGGCTTGAAGTTGGCCATACGCTTTGATCCATCTTTCATCGAGGAGTTCCAGTTGGTTGAGTCTTGCAGCTCGAGCATCTTCATTGCTGACAAGATTCTTTAGGGAGATTCTTAGTGATGGGATTTCTACCTCAATTGGAAAGATGGCCTCGGCACCATAGACGAGAATACGAGGTGGTGTTGTTAGGAGTGTGGATGGAAGTATGGTATGCCCAAAGGGTGGGATGGATGTGAAGGTACCAATCTCAACCAATATTATTGACCACCTTTTTAAGGATCCTAATAAGGGTTTTGTTGGTGGCTTCGGCCTTATCATTACCCTGGGGATAATAAGGTGTAGACCAACGATGTTGGATATGGAAAGTGTCGCAAAGGTGCTTCATGGTTTGGTTCTTCAATGGCTTGTTGTTATCTGAAATGATGGTGGATGGTATTCCATATCTACAAAGAATATGGAAAAGGATAAATTTGGAAATCTGAGTACCTATGATTTGTGAGAGTGGCATTTCTTCCACCCACTTGGTGAAGTACTTAGTTGCAGTTATGATAAAGTTATGGCCATCAAAGGATGGGGGATATATCTTGTCAATTAGGTCAAAACCCCACTGAGAGAAGGGCCATGGTGCTATAAGAGGCTGCAGATCCTGTGTAGGAGCATGTATCAAATCCACATGTTGTTGACAGGGTAGGCACTTCTTTACGAACTCACAAGAATCATGTTCCAATGTAGACTAGTAGTATCCTTCTCTAAGAATTCTCTTAGCCAAGGCCATGCCATTTGAGTGGGCTCGACATACACTACTATGTACTTCCATTAATGTAGTGTGGGCTTTAATCTCATGCAGACATTGAAGGAGAGTTCCATCATACCTACGATGATAAAGTGTATCACCTATGATGGTATAACAGGATGTACATTGGATAAAATATTTTCTTTGATTATGTGTGAGATCAAGAGGTAGGATATTATCACAAAGGTAAGTGTAGATATCATGGTACCATGGTGATGTAGGACCTACAATGTCACACACCATCTCACTCTTTGGGATTTCATAAGCTGGGATTAATAGTTGTTCAATGAGGAACTCACACTTTGTTTTTCCTTTAAGCATGTCAATTAAAGAGCCAATGATAATCATGGAATCTGTTGATTTTTTTTGTACTCTTGGAATTTAATCAAATTAGATGAAAGTGAAATACTTTTTGAAGTCGCCAACCATGCATTTATAAGGTAGTAGCTTATCATATTTTATGAGAAACTCATCATTGACATGTTTGATGATTAATTGAGAATCACCAAAGACTCTCAAGTGAGTAATATGCCATTGGATTGCAGTTCTGAGGCCAGTAAGAAGAGCTTCGTATTCAGCTATGTTGTTTGTGCACGAAAAAGCCAACCTAAATGACTTCGATATATAATCACCCTGGGGGGTGACGATAAAGAGTCATGCCCCCAATCCATTATGTGTGTATGATCCATCAAAGTACAGTTTCCACATGCCCACTTCTGTTACTGTGAAGAACCCTTCATCAGGAAATTTTGTTGTCAGAGGATAGGCATCCACCAGGGGAGCATCTGACAACTGATCAACTATCACTTGTCCTTTAATAACTTTTCGATCCACATATTCTATATCAAATTCACTTAACAACATGACCCACTTAGCCATTCTACCAGCCAAAGTTGTTCTAGATAACATATATTTGAGTGGATCAACCTTGGAGATGAGCTTCACTGGGTGACTGAGCATGTAATGCAAATGATTTTGCGAACTGAAAACCACAACTAAGAAAGCTTTTTCCATTAGGGAATAATTAAAATCATAACCCACAAGGGTCTAACTAATGTAGTATATTTCTCTTTCCTTTGATGATTCATCATGTTCTGCCAACAATGCTCCCAGTGCCATTGAAGTAGCAGAAATATACAGCAGGAGGGATTTACTTGAAATTGGTGGCATAAGGATCGGCGAGTGAGCCAAGTATTCTTTGATCTTTTCAAAGTTGAGTTGACACTGTTGGTTCCACTTAAAGGCCATACATTTCTTTAGGAGATGAGTGAATGGCTAATTTTTTTTGGCTAATTGAGCTATGAACTGCCAGATGGATTGCAACTTTCCTTGAAGGTTCCTTAATTGTTTGAGGTTACGCGATGAATGCATATCCATGATTGCCTTGAATTTTGTTGGATCGACTTATGTACCTCTTCGGGAGACAATGAAACCCAATAGTTTTCCTAATGTGACCCCAAAGACACATTTCTTAGGATTTAGCCGTAGGTTATACTGCTCTAAATGCTCAAAGCTCTTCTTGAGGACAACAGGATGTTCTTCCCTTGTTCTTGATTTCCCTAACAAATCATCAACATAATCTTCCATTATTATATGAATGAGGTTGTGGAAGATAACAGTCATGACTCGTTGGTAGGTTGCCCCCCATGTTTTTAAGGACAAAGGGCATAACTTTATAACAAAAGGTACCCTATGGTGTGGTGAAAATTGTTTTATTTTGGTCTGAGCTAAAGTATGGTGGTGTACTGAGCTATCCATAAGATTAAAGTGCTGATATTCGGCGGGTTGGGACTTGGACAGTCTGGTGGTCATTGTGGTCCGGCTGTGGCTGTAAACAACGGCTGGTGGGGATGGCGGGGTTGCGTTTTGCGGGCTTTTGGCCGGGTTTGGCATCAGGACGTACGTCCAGGTGATGTAATACTAAAGCAGGATCAAGGCATGGCATGTTTGAATATGTCCATGCAAAATTGATGATGCCTTCTTTGAGAAGCTTGGTGATGGTGGAATATTCTTCCTCTGATAGTGCTTTGGCTACATATGTTATTTTGGGATCCTCTTCAGTTCCCAAATTTATTTTTTGTGTTTCCTCTATTATGATGGATGATCGTTCAGATAATTAAGTCCCTACAAGGGGAAGATGAACATCCCCATATTCTAGCACCTCATCAAGGTTTTTGCTATTAGATACACCCTTTGTTTTTACTTTGTCAGAGTCACAAAGCGCCTCGAGGAGGTTTTCACCAGGTGACCCTTTTTTATTTTGATTCTTTTTACTTTTGTAGTTAGGGTGTTCATCTTCCCTCAATCCCATAAGATGTACATACTAATCCACTAAGGGAAAGGTGCCAATAGGTGCGTTACCATGTAGGTCCTAGTCTATGAGTTTAGGATGTTTAAGGGACAGGCTAATGGTGCAAATGTATAAGCAATCAAACATGCAGGAGAGGTCAATGTGATCTACATCATCATTTGTGTGTCTGATGGATTCCTCCTTTGGTATTTCCTTGCTCTTCGGTGCCAAGGCCTCCCCCTTGATAATTGTACTTCTCTACAAACTTAGAGGGACAAGGATAGTTCTCTTGGAAATATTCTTTCAAAGGAGGGGAGGGGTTAGGTTCCTCACAGTAGACCCATTGGCTTATGTCATCTTCTGATGTATCCTATCGGAGGCCAAGGGAGCGAAAAGTGTTGGTTCCCACATTCTTGGAGATAAAAGTGATAGTCTTATCTTCTTCCTTCAGTGCAAATTGAGAAGGTTGGCCATATGTGTGTGGTGAGGGTGGCATAGTTGAAACGTTCAAAGTTGTGTGCATTTCATATTCACCACACCCCTTGTCGATGATCTAGACTTTGGTAAGGGTAGAATCAGGTGTGGATGATGGAGTGGATGAAGTGGTGGCTAATTCGGTGGTAGATGAGTGGGATGATGACGTCTGCGGCAGTCCCATTTCCACTCCAAGACAATAGTGGGAATGAGGAAAAGAAGCTTCTAATGTGTGGCAATATTCAAATGGTTGGGGATCTGCGTGTATGGTAACTTCTACCCCATTGAATGGGAATTTCAAACATTGATGGTATGTGGATGGAACGGCTTGTAGGACATGAATCCATGGATGGCCAAGGAGGAGGTTATAGGGTAGTTCCACATCAAGGACATGACATGTAGTGTATTGCACAACTGGCCCAACCTAGATTGGAAGACATATTGCTCCTTCAAAATCACACTCTGCATTATCATACACCTTGATTGTGATGACTTGATTATTTAAATCAGCATGGGTGTATCCCACCTGTTTTATGAATTTCAATGTACAAAGGTTCAGGGCATAACCATTATCTACGAAGACCCTTTTTACTTTATGATGATTTACCAGGACCTCTAGATGGAGGGGACGGTTATGGTTGGATTCAATGCAGGGCATGTCGTTTTGGCTGAAACCTAGTTGATAAGTGGCGGAGAGTTTCCCTACCAATGCTTGAAATTGTGTAGGGTCTATGTCAATAGGAACTTGGGTGTCCCGTAAGGCCTTATTTAGGATTTCTTGGTGTGTGGGAGAAGATTTAAGTAAATCCAAAATGGATTTTTGTGCTGAAGTATTTCCTAGATGGTCAAGAATGTTGTATTGAGAACTCATAGGTTGCAGCTGGGTGGACGTGGAGGCTCCAGGGACTGTGATGCGGGTTCAACGAGTGGTAACAACATATTGTGGATCCTTTCCTTTTATGTGTATCATAGATACACGTGGTTCCACTTGTTCAATATGCATGATGATACCTTGATAATTGAATGGCACATTTTTGTAACTGATGTTGTTGGTGTTGTTGTTTTAGTCATTGTTGTTGCTAGGTCCTGGGTTTGATTTTGATGTGCTAAGACCTTGGTTATGCTTAGGGGAAGAATTTTGATATATCTATAATTGAGCATTAGACAAAGGTGTCTTGTTGCAATCCACATGTATGTCACCCTGATCTATGAGATCCTGGATGCATGTTTTCAGACCTTGGCACTTATTCAATGTATGCCCTTTAATCTTGTGGAACTCACAATACTCATTTTCTTTAAACCAGGTTGGTTTGGGCTTGGATTCGTCAAGTGGCTTGGTCACAAGATATGTAATCAAGTAATTGTCTTGAAGGATCCTATTAAACACGACACTTAGGGGTTCTCCTAGTTGAGTGAATTGACATTTTTTAGCCCCTTGATTGTTTTATTAGATTTGGTGGGTATGACGAGGTACCCCTTGTGGCACTAATATAGCATGAGGATTTGACTGTTGTAGAGGTGGATATTGTGTCTTTTGGGAAGCATTGGCTACTTGGATGTGTTTGGTGTCAGTGACACAATCATTGACAGTGTTTTTATTTTTGTTCCAATAATGAGGCTTATCCTCAAATGAATTCTCTTTATTAGAGTTAAGAAATTTAACTAACCCTTTGGAAAAAAGGGCTCTCTCAAGAATAGGACCTTTCTCCACTATTTTTGCAA
>VDFB02039478.1:0-11071 GCA_007258455.2 Sequoia sempervirens
TCTCTCTCTCTCTCTCTCTCTCTCTCTCTATCCCTCCCACCCTACCTAGCTAAGTCCCTGTCACTCCAACCCATTATCTCCCACTCCCTTTATCTTAAACTCTCACTTCCACCCCCTCTCCCTCTCCCCATCCCACCCTACCTAGACAAGTCTCTCTCTCTTAAAATTCTCCCTCCCTCTTAAGACATACATAAATATATACAAGCATAATACATTTGTACATGCAATCCTACATCCATACAAGCATACATACATACATGTGGAGATACAATCTTACATACATATAGGCATACATACAATATACATGAACTAATACATATAGACATGCATACATACATACAAGCATGCATACATACATACATACATACATACATGCCACACCAACATACATGTACATACAAGCATACATATATATCAACATACCTTCAATAGAGTGGAATTTAACATAAAGGAAGACATAACACAATCGCATTATAACACACTTGTGTTATGTCTTGCTTGACATGTTTCCCAGAGAAGCAAAAAACCATGTCAAAACTAAGATATAATGTGAGGGTATGTGCAGGATCATGATGGGCCAAAAAGTTGCAATATGATGGGTATGTGGCTGATGACTTTTTTTTTACCCAAAATTGATGAAACAAAAAGGGTTTTTAAAGGAGATTCTTAGCTTTCCACCAATATAAATTATTTTTACTGAATTTAATAAGTAATTATTATTCATTTTCTATTCAAATTCGACTAAAGTCTTGATTGATAGACTGATTGAAAAACATCTATAGCTTTCAAATGGTATCACATTTTTAATCCAAAACATGCATCACATTCTATGCTTGCATACTATAGGATTAAAAAAATAAAATTGAATTTCATGAAGTTTTGACCAAGTTAAGATTGTCAGGACATACAAGTTTTTTATATTTTTTAAAGTTGTAATAAAAAATCATAATTAATTATTTACTTGGAAAAAGTTACAAAAATATGTATCACATCGGGACATGAGTCCTCTAATTATATATAAAATATTATAAAAAAATATTATCATTAAATTATTGTGGTTAGGGTGGTCAGAAAGACACCTACTTATTTTTTCCATAAAATTTAAGTACTACTGCATTGAAATTTCAAATTTTCACCAAATAGATTTCTTTTTTCTTAAAACAAACCTAGTAGTTTAGAAACTAAATTCAATTTTCTACAGATTCTATTCTTACATATTTTTTAAATAATATAGATAACTTATTCAAATATTTATGTCAAGTTGCCTAACTCTAATTTTTCTATTTTTTTTGCCACTTAAGCACCTGTTTTTTCCATGATGATCCTGCACATACCCGTGAGCACATTATAACACAATCACATTATATTTTTCTTTGGGAATTCCCGAGCCTTTGCATTGGTATTTTCCTTGGAATACCAACTCAAAGGCTTAGAGGGAATTCCCAATGACCAGAGATGTGTTTTTGCAAATTCTCCAATTTTTAACATAATCGGGTTTGTGCTCACCGTCAAGATTGCATCTAGTTCAATATTGAAAAATTTGAACACATGGGTAATGTTAAGTTCTCTCTTAGCTATCTAGCGATGTAATTTTTTTTACTTTCAAACAATATTAAGCCTTTCATCCATAATTTCTTTTATTTGTATGTCCCTTTTTTTCCAAAAAGAAGTATTTGGTTTTTTCTTTGTTATAAATTAACCATTCATTGAAATTTCAAATAAATTACATTTTTAGAAACTAGACTCCATTCTACCATTTTTTTTTTAAATCAATTACTTTCCAAAAAAATTCTTTTTAGGAAGTGCCCACTTAGAAAATTAGTAAAATATCAAATATTTATTAAAAAATTATTTGAAAATCGTGCATCAACTACATATTATTAGCTAACTTCTAACCATTGTGATTTTAAAAATACTAAAAAAAAGTTCATTGTGCTAGGGTCATACAAGAGTTGTTATGTTATGTTTCTCTGACAAAAACAACACCAATTTGTGTACATCCCTCTTTTGAACCCCTTTAATTTCAACCATTTTCAAAATAAATTAATAGTTTAGAAAGTAGACTTGGAGCACTTTGATCCTTGTTTTTGTTCCATCTCAAAATTTAGAGTGTAACTATCCTCAATTTCATGTCCAAGGTTAGTATTTCCTAATTTTAGAAAGAAAAAGTGGCCACTTAAGCCCCCTTTTTGGGAACCATCTTGGTGCACTTTCCCCATGTGAAATGCTAGAAGCATGGAGTTCACAGCCCCAATAAGAAAAAATTTCACTCAAGGAGGTCCCTTCCACTAGAAATGAGAATCCTCAACACATTGCTGATAAGAAAAAGAAATCAATGCCCATGATCGATGAGGAGACACGAGAAGATTTAAAGAAGAAGAAATTATGCTATTCATGTAAGGAACCTTATAACAAGGATCATGATTTCCCATTGAGACCTAAGGGTAAGGAAAATCATTTTATGTGGGCATATTTTGAGAACTCTGATTCTGATAATACAGATCAATAGGTTGCTTTAGGAGTTGATCAAGATGAGAAGACATCTACTCCCATGGCATTTCTTGCCAATGTTCAAGATGAGACTACATTTAGATTCAGCGGGATAGTTGATGGACAACATTGCATTACTATGCTTGATACTAGTGCAACACAACTTTATTAATGGGGATTTTTTTGCTAGGTGCAAACTTCAGGCTGAGGATTTTGATGGATTCAAAGTTCAAATTGATGATGGATATACCCTCGCATGCACTAGGTGGATTACTAATCTCACTTTCATGTTGAAAATCTATGAGTTACATTCTGATTTCTATGTGGTCAACATGGGTTAGATGGATATAGTTTTTGGCATGAAATGGCTCTAGGAATTGGGAGTATTTTCCCTCAATGTACCTAAGATGGAGATGTCATTTGAGGTTGATGGAAAGAAACATGTGTTGATGGGAATTACTGATGGAGGCCTGCATTCTATCACTTCCTATTAAGGGCTGGATAGAAAGAGGAAGAAGGTGATTCAAGAGAAGCATGAGATGATCTTCAATCCATTGTTTGAGGTTGAGGCTACTTGGTCATATGACAGTCCACTCTATTATTTGGATGTTGATCACTTTCTTGATTCCATTCATGAGATGAGCATTGATGGTAGTATTTGTGACCATTCCAATGCATCAGGGTCGCAATAAAAACTTACAGAGGAGATTCCAGAGGTGTACATGTTGCACATACAGCTTCACTTTTGATACTCATTTACATGACTTATTTTCGAGGAAAAGAAAGAGAAAATGGAAAGGAAATTTTTGAGGAAAAGAAAGATAAATTGGAAAGGAAACATACGAAGGTGTGGAAAGAAAAAGAGAATATGCATACACAATGAATGATTGTACAAATGAAACTTCATGCCAAAAATAAAAACTTGTGGTTGATAGATAATGGCTGCTCCAAACATATGACTGGTGAGAAGAGAAAATTCATCCAACTCAAGAAATGAAAAATAGGGTCAACTAGTTTGGGTGGAAAAATCATGGTAAAGATTTGTGGAAGAGGAATATTGAGCTTAGATGGTAAGAATACTACTAAAGATGACATTTATGTTGAAGGATTGAAGTAAAATCTACTAAGTGTAAATCAGATGTGTAACAATAGTTATAAGGCCATATTTAATTTAGAAGGATGCAAGATAAGGAAAAATGGTAAGAGAGTTGCACAAGGTGTCTGAATAGATAGCAACAATTATAATCTCTATGAAGTGAAAGTTAGAGTTTTTTGATAGGTCATGATGACAAGAATTTGTTGTGCAACAGGAGATTAGGGCATGCAAACATTGATAATCTAGAAATATCATGTGCAAAGAATATTAGTAGTGGAAGCAAATAGGAGTCAAGTTTCAAACAAAATAATTTTCAACCACAAAGCCCTTGCAGTTGGTTCATACTGATCTTTTTTTTCCCACAAGGAAAAGATGACTAAAATTTGAAAGATATTGCATGTTGCTAATTGATGACTATACAAGAATGACATGGATAACCTTTCTAAAGGACATGTACCAAGCATTTGAAATATTCAATATATTCAAGAAAATGGTTGAGAAGGAAACTAGTAGAAGAATCAAATGATTAAGATCAAATCAAGGAGGAGAATTTACATTGTGTGAATTCATTGAATACTATGAGGAAAATGAAATTAAAATACAATACTCTACACCAAGGACTCCATAGTAGCATGGGGTAGTAGAAAGGAAGAATAGAGTAGTTAAGGACATGACTAGAACAATGTTGAATGAGGTGAAGTTAGCAGATATGTTTTGGAGAGAATTAATTCATACTTCAATTTATATTCTAAATAGGGTTCAAATTAGAGGAAATAGTGATAGTACCCCCTATAAATTGTGGTACGATAAGCCTACTTCACTCAAATACTTCAAAGTATTTGGTAGAAAATGTTAGATTAAGAGAGATTAAGATAATTTGGAAAGCTTTGAATCTAGATGTGATGAAGGAATATTTCTTGGATATTCCACTTAGACTAAAGCTTACAAATGTTACAACAAGAGGCTGCACAATATTGTGGAAAACATCAATGTCAAGGTTTATGAGAACATTAAACATGCCAAATCTGATAAGAATAACGTTGAAGAGGACAAAGATTGTGAAGAGGAGGATGATGCAAATGAAGAAGAATAATTTTAAGAAAATTTTGAAAGAGCACCTATAAAATATGTTCAAAAGGATCACCTTATAGATCATTTTATTGGTGATAAAAATGAAGGTGTTCAAACAAGAAGAGAGTTACAAAGAACAAGGAACAAGTAAATATTTCTCTCTTGTCACAAATTGAACCTAAAAATTACATTGAGGCCAACAAGGATGAGAGCTAGATAAAGGCTATGGAAGAAGCGCTAAATTATATTGAGAAAAACAAGACATGGGAATTGGTTTCTAGACACCTGAGAAAAAATGTGATAGGACCTAAATGGGTGTTTAGAAAAAAGCTTAATGAAGATGGTGATGTTGTGAGAAATAAGGTAAGACTAGTGTATATGCATAAAATTGGTCATGTCTAATCCTGGTATTTAATTAAATATTTTATTATTTAATTAATTTCTCTAAAGTCCTCTACATATGATTAAATTTGTTTAATTTAACTATATTGTTCATTCACTTTATTTTTCTATCATGATTAAATAAATAAATTTTATTTAATTATTTCACATCCATATGTCTACTTAATTAATTAAATAAATAGCCTTTATTTATTTTAATTAATTATCACCTTTTTGAATTTAATTAAGTCTTTTGATTTAATTAAATTTTAATATTTCTTTTCTCCTATTCAAAACTTTCTTCTAATTAATTAAATATTTTATTTAATTAATATCATCCACATGTCATTTCTTAAACAATTTAATTAAATATCTTTATTTAATTAAATATCTTTCACATCTTTTCAAATCATAATTAAATATTAAATATTTTATTTAATTATGAAATCCTCCATTATTCTCCAAATCTTAATTAAACATTCTATTTATTTAAGAAAATCTTCCATGTCATCAATAAGATGAATAATGAATTTGATAAATTCATTATCTATCTTCAAAATATTTCCAAAATCTCACAAAAATATGATTTTTACAATTCATCTTTATCATCTCATCTTATCTCTTCTACGAAAAAAGGAAACAAATCTTACTTTCTGGTTTTCTTTTGTTTTTCTCCCTAGTCTTCTTCATCCTCAACCGTTCAATCTACCATTGATCACCTCGGCCAATTAGAATCTTTGGAAAGTTCTATAAATACCCCTACGAACCCAAGCATTGGTTACAATGCATACACATTAGATACAGTCATTCAAGTGATTAGCATTTTAGCATTGTTATCATCAACTTTAGTATTCATAGCATTTCTTAACTGTAGTTTCTTGTAACAAATAATAATAGCTTGTTAATCATATCTTAGCATAGCATGCATCCATCTTTATTCTCATTCTCTAGGAAGACCATTTGTTGAGCCTAGCATACAAATCTAAGAGCACGCTAGAATCGACAAAACACTAGAGATACAGGACAATGGAACATATTTGAAGCATAAACTAAGTTTTCATTTTGTTTCTTTGTTTTATGCTTTGATTTAAAGTTTCATTGGTGTGTTTGATTTGTTTTTAAGTTTACATTTATTTCATACACATAAATAATTGATCACACATTCCTGGCACCCACCGTGGGGCCTTGCCCCATTTTTAATATCCACTTATAGGTTTTCTGATAGGTTTTTACATTCTGTAATTCGGATTTCTAACGAAAATTAGCATTTTAGCGCATACGTGAGTTTTTGTAGCGCATCTAGGATTTCTTTTAGCACTTTTATAGGTCTTTTGGTGCATTTAGGAACTGTTTTAGTGCATATAAGGAATAGAATGACACAAATAGGAAACAAAATAGCACATCCCTTGGCTTACTTTATTTAATTTGTAAAATTTTGCATTCTTAGATTAGCACATTTAGGATTTATTATAGCGCATAGAAGGTTTTCTACAACATGTTTATTGTATTTTTTAGTGCCTTAACTATTTGTTTTAGCACATATGTAGGATCTTTTAGCGCTTACAGATTGTAACTAAAAAAATTTCTAAGTTTGACGCCTTCCACAGACAGAGCTATTTTTTGCTAAAAAGAAGAAACCCTAGGGTAAACACAACAATCTAAAATGAACCAATCCTAGGATAGACATCGAATTTAAAAAGAAGCAATCCTAGGATAGTCAACACACATTGATTTTTTTTGCAGTTAAAATGAATCCTATGCCTATTGTGAAGAAACATATTCACATAGATTAAATAATTGTCATTTGGGATCTAAAAAAGAATAGTGTCTTCTTTGTCTGTGGCAATAGGTTTGTGCTCTCCCCTTAACTGGGTGATTAGAATACCAAAATTTCCTTTTCAATTTCTGCAATTTTAAATGCTTTATTACATCCTATAAAGGGCCTGCTCTTGTGGGGAAAATTACTCACCCAAGAGGAATGACCCAAGTGGGTTCAAGCCAAAGCCAGGCTATTCCACCCCACCATAAAATTTAAAGCAAATCTGGTGAAACCCACTTTTGTCGGTAGTGTGCAAGATAGCCATCCCCAAAGCCTTTGTTCTAAAGGTTGGGAGGTATCCTAAGGGAGGTTATTATTTCCGCACCAAATGGAAACCCTTACTACAAACCTAGTGTAGTAGCCAACTGTGTCAATTTTCAAACATCCTGTTGATGTGCCAAATTGACCCACAACATGCAGATAAGATAAAAGTAAAAAATATATATATCTCACCTCTCTTGAAAGAGACAATAAGTAAAAAGACTAATCACCTCCCAAGGTCTTTGATGTTGGTTCACAATGTTCTTGTTTCACAAAATGGTCAATATAGCTGTAATGTTCGGGGGGCCTATTGGTTTTGAGCTTCTGGATTGTTTCAAGATCAAACATCTATCTAAACCTAGTTTAACTGGCAGTTTTAAAGAAATAGAAAAAGATAGATCAAGGTTTTTAAACTGAAAAGAATGTTGATTCATTCAACTAATCAAACTTGTTGACTTCCAAGGAATTCCTAAACTAGAACTGCACAATAAAATTAACCTGTAATTGATACAAAGATTCATTCATGCACAGTGCAAACTTTAACCATAGATTGCAAATCGTCATTCAAAAAAAAAAAGATAAAATTTCATTCCTTGAAATCTTTTCAAATCAAAATGATTAACACAAAATGAATACCATTCTAGAGCATAATATAAAGAAGGTTTAAATCTGGCTACTCCTACTGTTAATGAAATAGATAAGTAGCATTTACAAATCTGGCAAGATCACCAGTGTATAGAAGTCCATTTCTTTAAACTATCTCCATCTATGCTAAGAAAATCAAGAAGATACATCACCTCCTCTTCCTGCTAAACTATAAAAAATGAAAACGTCTAACTTCCTTTAAAACCCTAACTTGCCTTTTCTATATCCTATTCCCTACCTTTCGAATCTCTCAGCTTGCTAAATGATCTGTTGGATTTCTTTCTAACTCTTTTCTTATCTGTCTAACTCCTCTAAAAATTTCTAACTCCAACCACGATCTCCTTTTTTTAAAAGAGGGGAAATTCCATATATATAAAACTCGTCAAAAATGTGTTTGCCCATTTTAGGGTTTGCAAAATAAGTCAGCTACAAAACACATCAGACCTAGAAGGAATTTGAATCAGAGTCAACATGCATTAAATGCAAGGGAACCGACTAGAGGCAATAATCAGACCAATACGCATGAAGAAGAGGCAAATCAAAATGATGAGGAAGCATGACTTTCGATGCGGTCTTGCATTAATTGCTTCCTCCATGTCACCCATACCCTACTCCATTATTGCCTTCGTCATTAAGAACGTCCTCTACAAGTTATCCTCAAGTGGCATAGGCGAAACCCTAGTTTTCCATTCAATGGTATCAATGTTATTCTTCAGATCTGCCCCATCGCATTGTCCCAGTCTCTCTCTTAACCATTCTAGCAGCTGCCTTGCTAGACTCAACCTACATTCGTCAAAAACCAATATGAGAATCTGATTGTTGACAACATTTCATCAAAGTGTTAGATTAAAATCATGATAAAAACCATTAAATTAGCCATTAAGCATCAACACTAGATCATCAAAATGAACATAAGCAACATACAATAGTGAAATTTACCAAATTAAAGCATGGAAACACAAGAATTCATCACTAGAATCATCAATTTTACCAAATTTCTGCTTCACAATGCCTCCCAGAAAATCTAGAAAAGTTTGGTTGGACCAGATTTTCCCGGATGACTAAGAACATTACACTTCGAGAAAACTGACGAAAAATGGGAAAATTTGGCCAGAATGGAGAATTCGAAAAAAATCAAGCCGGATCGGAATTCCACCAAGAGCACAAAACTCCAACAACCAACACATTTCTAGGAAGCTGAGGAGATCTAAGAAAATATGGTCAAGATGGAAAATTCAGAGGTTAGAAGAAAACCTAAAAATTGACAATGACTTCGCCCAAATTGACCAAACTCAGAAAGCCAATGGCTAGGCGGAAATCCAAAAAAATTAGACTAAGGTAGAATTTTGCTAAGGACAAAAATTCCTGAATCACAGTGCAAAACAGGTCAGCCCGGACTCTGAACAAAATCCAAGAAAATCTGGATGGGGCGGAAAATCCTGAACTGGCTCGAAAACCTGAATGACAACAAGCAACCAAATTTCAGAAGAAGTTCAGGAAAATCCGAATAGATAGAAAATTCTTGAACCAGGGTGAAAACCCGAACTTAGCCCAAAACATAATATTTTCAATATTCAATTTGGGAAAAACACTTGGGCAAGCAAGATAAACATATTAAACATATGCCAAGGCAAAGCAAAAAACCTCAAAAATTGAAGGGGAGAAAAAAAAAAGAGGGTCCCATTTTAATCAAATTTAAAATGGGTTGGTTATGCAAGGCATAACAATTGGCGATTTGGCTAGGAAAATGGTTTAACCATTTTCAAGAAACCAAGGGATTCAGTTACCCAGATTTCTTGGTTTATGGACATCACAATTCCAGTTGGGTTAGTTTCAGTAAACAATGTTGAGCTAGAATCTCAAATGTAAATCAACACTAGCTACCCCTAAATCTATGTGTGTGCTTGATGGTGCATCACCCTTTTACAAAATTTTCCTCTTCTTTCGAACAATGATGTGCAAGTTTTGAATTACATTAGTTGATTCCCTTTGACTATTGTGCAATGATATCCCGGGCATTTCTCCACTGCCAGTCAAGCGTCCATAGCTCTGATGGAGATACCTCTAGTTTTCTCACAACATTTCTCTACTGCCAGTCAAGCATTCATAGCCCTGGTAGAGATACTGGAATCACCCATTCAGTATTGAGTTTATTTATTTATTTCTTTTTTTAATTATTCAATTCTCTTTTCAACATGTTAGATGTCCAACATCTATATTGGGTTGAAAACTACCATGGACCTCATAACAACATTTGGGGAATCATATTTTTCACTCAAATCTTGCAACACCATCATCCCAAGACAAATATACCATTACAAAAAGGAGATGTTTTTGATGATTTGTGATAGATTCAATCATAGTCAGTGAAGATTGCTTACTTTACATCTTGTTCTCAATGACTTTTCACAACTCTCATTGACAATGGACATAAAACAATGAATTTAGAACAAAATCATCCAACCTGGAAACTTGAAAATATCTAAAGTAACTTCTCTCCTAGCAACCAAAGTATACCTCAAATAATGACCCCCTTACTCAATCGAATAAAATGAAGGGCCCCACAAAAAATAAAAAAGACAAAATGAACAGAACAACAAACTATTTACATATATACAACCCAACAAAATTCCAGACCTTTTCATGACCCAAAATAATGTTTGAGAAACTGTCCATTGACAGGCAATGGAACAGGTTCTCCTATTAAACTACTCAACCGGAAAGCATTTTCTCCTAGGATTTTAGGAATTTGGTAGGGGCCCAACTAGAGCTTATCAAATTTTTAGTGGTCACCCTTCTTTTCATTGGCTTTATCCCATAGTAAGACAAGTTCTGATATCCTAAAGGCCTTGATTTTGGATCTTTTGTCAAACCAACATTTGACAATAGCCTAGTGCCTAAAGAATTGTTGTAAAGCAGCATCTCTCTGCTCTTCTAATTTCAGCAAGCCAATTAACCTTACTTCAATCCTATCATCATTAGAGTAGAGTTCTTGCATAAATTTTAGGACAGGTATTTGTAAGTGAATAGGGAACATAGGCTCTAGGAAATACACTAACTTAAATGGTGAAGTCTTCAACACAGCCTTGATCCTAGTCCTATTTTCCCATAACACAAATCTTACCTAGGTATGTTAGTCTCTAGGATTGTTCTCTAGCAGTTTTTTTATTACTCCTAGGAGATTTTTATTAGTAGATCCTACAACTCTATTTCCTTGCAGATATTAGTTTGAAGAATACTTTAAAAAAATCTTATGATTATAAGCCCATGAAATGAACTCGGCAGAAGAAAAGGCAGGGTCATTATCA